>JAULJZ010220839.1:0-17743 GCA_032270985.1 Heliamphora pulchella
CAGCTGAACTCAAGGAATTAAAAACCCAGTTACAAGAATTGCTCGACAAGGGTTTTATCCGACCAAGCACTTCACCACGGGGAGCCCTTGCATTATTCGTGAAAAAGAAAGACGGTTCGATGAGAATGTGCATCGATTACCGGCTATTGAACCAAGTGACGATTAAGAATCGATACCCCCTTTCGAGAATTGACGATTTGTTTGATCAGTTAAAAGGGTCTAAGGTCTTTTCAAAGATTGATTTACTTTCAGACTATCATCAATTGCGGATCAAAGATGAAGACATACCTAAGACGGCCTTTTGTACTCGATATGAACACTTTGAGTTTGTGGTGATTCCCTTTGGGTTAACAAATGCACCAGTAGTTTTCATGAGCCTTATAAATAAAATCTTCACCCCATACTTGGACCTCTTTGTTGTTGTCTTCATCGATGATATCTTAATTTACTCAGTCTCAGAAGAAAAACATGAACAACATCTGAGAATCGTACTGCAAATCTTGTGAGATAACCAATTATACAAGAAGGCCAACAAGTGCGAGTTTTGGCTAAAGAAAGTAAAATTTTTGGGACATGTTATCTCAGGAAAAGGAGTGGCAATAGATCCCACTAAAGTAGAAGCAGTATCAGAGTGGAAGCAATCTAAGAGCGTGTTTGAGATAAAGAGTTTCCTAGGATTGGCAAGATATTATAGGAGATTCATCTAAGACTTTTCCAAGATAGCCAAGCCTATGACACGTCTAACGCAGAAGGGAGTGAAGTTTTTATGGAATGAGGAGTGTGAGGTCTCATTTCAAGAGCTTAAGACGAGATTGACAAGTGCGCCGATCCTTATCATTCCAGAGAGAGATAAGGGATACACCGTATACTGCGATGCCTCTAAGGAAGGCTTAGGGTGTGTTTTGATGCAAGATAACAGAGTAGTGGCATACGAATCAAGACAACTAAAGAATCACGAAAGAAATTACCCAACCCATGATCTTGAACTAGCAGCAGTGGTGTTCGCTTTGAAGCAATGGAGACATTATCTGTACGGAGAAGAATTCGAAGTCTTCACAGACCATAAAAGCCTTAAACATCTTTTTACTCAGAAGGAGCTGAACATGCGGCAGCAAAGATGGATGGCGTATCTTGATGACTATCGATTTACTTTGTCTTACCACTCGGGGAAAGCTAATGTTGTGGTCGATGCTCTCAACAGAAAAACCAATGCGAGTGTGGCCAACCTTGCAATTGAGAAGTGAAAAATGATGTACACCTTAAGTGAACTTCAAATAGACTCTGACAATGATCCTCACACGTGTATATTCGCTATCACAATTTCACCCTCGCTACTTCATAAAATTCTCGAAGCACAAAAATCTGATCAAGGGACAGCTTTCCTTAAATCTTTCCATACCACTGGTGATACACCAACTCCCTGGAAAGTTTCCCCCGACGGAAGTCTGCGATTTTCAAATAGAATCTATGTGCCCTATGTTGATACTTTATGAAATGAAGTTCTAGAAAACTTCCACCAATCAAAATTTTTAGTGCACCCTGGAAGCAACAAAATGTACAAGGATTTGAAGCGACAGTATTGGTGGAGTGGGATGAAAAAGGACGTCGCTGCATTCATTACCAGATGCCTCACTTGTCAACAAGTGAAAGCCGAGCATCAACGACCATGTGGACAACTTCAACCCCTACCGATGCCCGAATGAAAATGGGAGCACATTACAATGGACTATGTAACCGGCCTACCAAGGTCATCTCGAGGACATGACATTATCTGGGTAGTGGTTGATCGGCTTACTAAGAGTGCCCACTTTTTACCAATAAGAAAGACAAACAGCCTGGATTCGTTAGGTCAACTATATAACTGGGAGATCATTCGACTTCATAGAGTACCTGTATCAGTTGTATTTGATCGTTATCCGCGTTTCACCTCGCGTTCTTGGGGAAGTTTGCAAAAGGCAATAAGAACTGAGCTATGTTTCAGCACAGCCTATCACCCTCAGATCGATGGACAATCAGAACGGACCATCTAGATACTCGAAGATATGCTAAGAGCATGCATTCTGGACTTCAAGGGAGATTGGGAACGACATCTCCCATTAGTAGAATTCGCTTACAACAACAGTTATCAAGCCAGCATTGGCATGGCTCCTTACGAAGCACTATACGGACGACCATGCCGTTCACCAATTTGTTGGGCTGACATAGGAGACACCAGTCTTCTGGGACCAGAAATTGTCCAAGAAACAACTCAGAAGGTTCAATTGATACGTGAACGCATTGCTACCGCTCAAAGCCGACAGAAGAGTTACGCCGATAAACGGTCACAACCCCTAACTTTTGAAGTTGGAGATCACGTGTTTTTGAAAATCCAACCTCGAAGAAGAATCATCCGCTTTGGGAAAAAGGGAAAGCTATCCCCTCGGTTCATTGGTTCATTCGAAATTCTGCAGAGAATTGGAGAAGTCGCCTACCGCTTGGTTCTACCCCCACAACTAGCACGAGTACACAACGTGTTCCATGTCTCATTACTCCGAAAGTATTTAGCCCATCCATCTTACGTACTGAATTGGGAAGAACTTCAATTGGACAAAGACGCTACGTTCGAAGAAAAATCGGTTGAAATATTAGACCGAAGAGAAAAGATTCTAAGAGGAAAAACTATCTCACTCGTACGCGTTTTATGGAGGCGTCGAGGAGTAGAAGAATTAACCTGGGAATGAGAGGATGGCATGTGAGCTAACTACCCTCAACTATTTGAAAGGTACCACTTCAATTTCGATGACGAAATTTTTTTTTTTCTGGGGATAGGTTGTAATAACCTGATTTTTTTAAACTTTTAGTGTACACTAATCATTTTTTTTCACAATAATCATTTAAAAGTAAAATGTATATATATATATATATAAAATAAGATACGTTATCTAATGTATAGATACATTATACATTAGAATTAAAATTTATATACATTATAATGTATACATTATATATACATTATACACTTATAAGATACATTATACACTTAGGATTTAATTGATAAGATACATTATACATTAGATACATATATAATTAACAAGATACATTAGGTACACTAGATACATTAGTCTAGGGTACACAAGATCCATGTACTCTTTCACTATTTTATATATATATATATATATATATATATGTAAATCTTGACCACTTTCAAAAACACATACGCATTTTTCTCTCTCAAAACATATAAAGTAAGAAAGGGGGAGAGGGAGAGGAAAAAAGAACACTTAGAAAAAAATTCTAAGTGTCGGAGACCATACTTGAGAAGATCGAACCACATTCTCACAAGATATTTGATATCCAGTAGTTTTTTTTTCTCTTTAAAGAGCCGAAAATAATCATTTTATTAAGCATAGCTAGACTTGTCTTTATGTACCTTCGATTAAAAGAAATTTAATTTCGATTTTCAATTTAATAAAGGATAAATTTACTGTTCATTTTAATGACTCTGCAGTTATTAAGAAAAATAAATATTTTATTTGTTCTGGTACATTGGTAGATGATCTGTGTGTCGTATCTCCTTTCTTTCCTACACTACAATTAATTGAATTGAATAACACATCTAATTTACCATATAAGATAAAGTTTCATTCTTTAATAAACCAAACGTTTCTTTGGCACTTACGTTTGAGTCATATTAATCTAAATAAGATAAATAGACTGGTAGAAGATGGACATTTGAGTTCATTGGAAGTGGAGGCACTTCTAGTTTATGAATCTTGCTTAAAAGGTAAGATGACCAAGAGACTATTTTCGGCTAAAGACTATAGAGCTAAAGAACCGTTAGAACTGATTCATTCTGATGTATGTGGTTCTATGACAATCCGGGCTAGAGGTGGCTTTGAGTACTTTGTCAGTTTCATTGATGGCTACTCAAGATATGGATATATTCACCCGATGCACCATAAGTCTAAATGCTTTGAGAAATTTAAAGAATTCAAGATGAAGGCAGAGAAGCGTTTGGGTAAAAGTATCAAATCACTACGATTCGACCGTGGCGGAGAATACCTCTTTGGAGAGTTTAGGGATTACTTATCATCAGAATAGATTATATCTTAGTTGACTGTACCAGGGACTCCGCAACAAAATGGTATAGCAGAAAGAAGGAATATGACTCTTATGGAGATGGTAAGGTCCATGATGAGTTATCCAGGTTTACCCGATTCATTTTGGGGACTCGCATTCGAGACAACGGATTACATTTTAAACTTTATACCTTCTAAGTCAGTACCTTTTACTCCCACAGAATTGTGGACCGGGCATAAGCCTAGTCTGAAACATATTCAAATTTGGGGATGTCCAGCACATGTCCTAAAAAAATGTGGGTAAGTTAAAATCGAGGACAATGATCTGTTTCGTTGTGGAGTATCCCAAGGAAATGAAGGGTGGTCTATTTTATAATCCTAAGGATCAAAAGGTCATTGTTAGCGCCAATATTCGATTCTTAAAAGATGATTATATTATGGATCACAGACCCAAAAGTAAAATTGTTCTAAAAGAACTAAGTGAAAATACCAGTAGAACGAAAGAGGAACCACAAGTCACTGATATCCCATTGTCTCGTCGTAGTGGAAAGATTATCGGGACAGGTGTAAATCATGAACAGGGTGCCGGTGCACAAGATTCAAATTCTGCACAGCATATTACTGCTAGTACATAGACACAAGTAGTGCCTCGTCGTAGTGGAAGGGTTATTCATTAACCTGATCGGTATATGTTCTAGGGAGAGTCTTTTGATAGGATCTCGGCAGAACTAGATACCAAATCATGTAACTACAATGAAGTACTTCAGGCCAAAGATACAGATCTTTGGCAATCTTTGGCAAAAGATTATAAATTCAGAGATGAAATCTATGTATTCTAATCAGGTTTGAGAACTTGTAGAATCACCCGAATGGATAAAACTCTTTTGATTCAAGTAAATCTGCAAGAGGAAGAGAATAGTAGATGGGAAGGTTGAAACCTTCAAAGCTAGGTTTGTCGCAAAAGAGTTCACTCAGCAAGAAGGGATCAATTATGACGAAACCTTTTCGCTGATAGCCATGCTTAAGTCTATCTGGATTCTCTTATCCATTGCTGCTCATTTTGATTACTAAATTTGACAAATAGATGTTAAGACAGCTTTCTTAACAGAAGTCTTGACGAGTGTATTTATATGGTACAACCAGATGGTTTCATAGCGAACTAAATTTAGCAAATAGATGTCAAGACAGCTTTTCTTAACGAAAGTCTTGACGTGTGTATTTATATGGAACAACCAGATGGTTTCATAGCGAATGGCTAGAAGCACATATTGTGCAAGCTTAAGATATCCATTTATGGACTTAAGCAGGCATCAAGGTCTTGGAATACTCGGTTTGATCAAGCCATAAAGTCTTATGATTTTGATCAGAGTCCAAATGACTCCTGTTGTAGACACCCCAATTTGACCCTGCCTAATCTTAGGTGAATCCGATGATGAAAGCAGGTGGATTAGTGCCCCCGTACGATCATCGGAAAGTGATCCAAGCCCGGTATTTGAACTCGGTACCTTCAAGCCAATGAAATTTTAACGAACCATCGAAACTTGCTGCCCAAGTAAGGCGACCGCCAACTCTCTTCATGGCACCCGCCATAGAACTTTGTGGAAACCCTAACCCAAAGTGGCGACCGCCACCTTTTATCATGGCGACCACCCACTCCCATTGTGGCGATCGCCAAAGAACTTTGAGGAACCTTCCAAAAACATGGCAACCGCCATCTTTGATTATGGTTACTGCCAACTTCAAATGGTCTGACGTGTCCCAAAACGTGGAAACATCTCATTGGTTGAAGAATTCTATAAATACTGTACCCCAGCGTACGTTTTCAGTACAAATTTTGAGTGAGAGAGACTCTGTCGATATATCGAGCAATTCCGAGCCCCGACGCCGAAGCCTTGCCGAGATACCGAGATCCAAACCTCCGACCAATGTTGAAGTCTTTCTTGGATCACCACCCGAGGATTAGACCACCGAGACGCATTCCCTGGCTCGAGGATTCTTTAGCGATCCAGGTATTTAGTTTGGATCCCCGGTCTTTCTAAACTCCATTTTTCTACTTCTTTGGAGTGACCGGGTTAAGTTTATTGTCTTACTTATTTTACATTGCATAGTTGTTTAAACCATTAGAATTCATCTTTAATTTAGCCTATTTAGCTTGTTTAACTTTGTTTAGCCTATTTATTTGTTTATTCGAATATTAGTTGTTTTATTTAGTTGTTTTATTTTACTTGCATTAAACTTATCAAATCATTAAATAGTACCAATATTTCTAACAATTAGAACTTGTTAATGTTGTTAATTGTCCCAATTAAGGCACTTACATAAAAATAGTTGTAATTGTCAATATTACATCCATTTAAATCCTAGCATTTTATTTTACATTAATTTAATGTTCTAGCATTCATTTTTTTTTCTTTTCCTTTAGTTAGTCTAATTTTTCTTCTAATAGCATTTTATTTCATTTTATTTTTCTTTTCTTGTAACACTAGTTTAATACTCCATTTTATTTTATTTTTCTTTCTAACTCTTATTTTCTATCTTTTTCTTTTCTTTTAATGATTAATATAGTTGCTTTTGCTAAAATTTTATTTTCTTTTTCTTCTCTTTTATCACTAGCTTTAAATTTCCTTGTAATGTCCTATTTTCTTTTTTTCTTTTAATTTTGTCTTTACTAAATTTAGTATTCCTTTTTTTCTTTAATGTTGGTACCTATTTTTATTTTAAACTCCGTTTTCTTTCTTTTGAGGTTTTATTTTCTTTTTATAACATTTTATCTCATCCTATCTTTCTTTCTCTTTATTAAACTCAAAAATCATAAAAATTTATTTAAGCTAGTTTTCACCTTTAAAGGTAATTTCTCTTTTTTATATAACCTTTATTTTCTTTATTAGTAGGTTTTCTTTTAATATAGAATTTTTTATGCATCTTTACATTTAGTATTAAATGCTTATCTAATGTATGGTTATACATGTTTTGGTTATTTTCTTTAAATGCATGTTTAGAATAGTTTAATTTATTTTTACAGCAAATTCATGTTTAGATAATTTTAGCATTATTTAGTATATTTTTTTCTTTTAGGCAAATCATGATAGTTAGCTTATTTTTATGAAATCGCATGTGAATGTGTTCCATATATCTTTTTAGTTAGAAGTTGCATGCCATAGGATTTAGAATTTTTCTTTTGACACTTATTTGTTTTAGAGTGTTATGTACATATATTATATATTTTTCATATTTGATTTTGGATATTCCCTCTTTGCCTCCATTTTCTCTATTTGCAGGCATTTAAGAAATTTTATTAAAGAGCCAATTATGATTAGTAGAGGCCGACCTTATGGTTGGGCAAACGGGGTGCCTAACACCTTCCCTGATTCGTACCTTAGCACTCGAACCCTCTTTTCTCTGATTAACGTTTTCAAAGATCAGTAGCCATTTTTTATTTTTCTTAGTTTTTTCTTAAAAACTAAGTGGCGAGTCCGTTTTTAATAAAAAGGGTTTTCAAAATTTAGTTTTCAAGGTGTTCAAAATATTTTTCAAAACAACTTTGACTTACCTTCTTTTTTACCCCTACATCCCAACGCCACAGTATTTTCTGGCGACTCCGCTGGGGACTGATTTACAAAACTAAATAAGAGGACTAGATTTGAAAACATCATTGGTTATTAATAAAATTTCTCATTTGAATTTTTGCATGCATATGCATTGTTCTCCAAACCCCCTACCAGGTCGACCTGATGCCCTGAACGTTAATCCGTTTCGGAGATTGTTGGGGAGACGGGCAACCTTTACTTACTGTACGCTATCATAGGTGCAGTAAAAGAGTCCGGGCGTCCTGTTTGACCATGTCCCGCACCACTCTAGACATGGGAGGTATATACCCGGCTCTATTCAGAAGGTACCATGTTCAAATTGACCAAAACCGGCCTTTTGAATATAGTGAACTTAGAACCTCCCAATTAGGTGCTGCTAACCCTAGTAGGATTATGTGTTTTTCTTTATTGTATGTTTTGATTGTATATTGTTAGGATTGTTTGTTCGAATTAGGCTAGTTCTTTCCCCGAATTCGGCCCGAATTTTCTGTTATCCTTTGCTTAGATTAGTTTTTTGCCTTCGGGTTCTTACCCGAGTTTCGTTCCTTACCCTGATAAGTTTCTCACGCTGTAGTTTTCTTTCCAGGGTCATACCCGTGTTTTGTTTTCACATCTCTAGGATAGTCTCTCTCTTCTCTGGGCTCTTTTCGGATTGTCAGTTTTTCCCTATTGTTGTGTTAGGCTTCTTCCAAGGGTCATGCCTGTGTTTCATTTTTGGACCTTTAAGAAAGTTTCTCTCCTTTCTGGGTTCTTCTCAGGTTGCTAACTCTATATCCCGTTTCTTAGTCTAGGCTTGCTTTCTTCAAACCTCTTTCTTTCAACCTATGTGAGAAAAATTTTGTTTTTCTACCGTTGTGTCGCCGACTTTTCCTTAGAATCATAGGTCGAACCAGTCTCTTGAGGGTTAGAATAATTTTCTCGCCAGAACGCCATCCGTCTAGATAAAACCGTTCCTCTAGAACTTAGTTGATTCATTTCCTTTGGTTCTTATCCCGGGTTTTTAGATGTTCAGTTGTTATGCTGCTGGCATAAGCCCGACAGGGGCATTATTTCAGTTTCAGCTATTTTGGGATATTTGAGAGATTTGCTGTCTGTTATCTAAACTCTTTCAAAAAATGTTTGAAACTGGTTATTCTGCTTGTGGGATTCAGGTTTTTCTGTGAGTTACCATTGATCCGGGGAGAGTATAGTCGACACGAGTTTGGGTAAGATCAGAATCGAACAGACTTCACAGAGTTTTTGAATCAATAGACATGGCAGAGAATGAAGTTAATCTGACAGCCCTTATGAGGGCTATTACCGATACAGCGAGCTGTGGAGCAACAGAGCCAAGCTCAAACTCAATATCAGGCATAGATACAAGCAATTCAGGCCCGTATGCTCGGTGTAAATGGGCAGCCAGATAATACGAATGAGAACGGTGAAGACTTTTTGGATGACAACCAGGGACCAGAGATACCGCAGGTTGCTGTACCACTTCGGGTTCCCCGCCCGATTGTGGTAGAAGATGAAAACACCACTCAGTCTAAAGAATTCGCGCTGGTGGAAAAGATTGACCGGATGAAAAAGGTGTTGAGAAAAGCCAAATGAGTTGAGGAATATATGCTCGATGTAGGTGGATTCTGCCTGTTCCCAGATGCCAAGCTACTAGAAAAGTTTAAAATGCCTAATATGGAAAAGTTTGATGGAACCGAAAATCCCAGAATTCATCTCCGAAGGTATGTCGGTACCCTGTCACCAATGGGAATTGATGACCAGCTAAAAGCCCAGCTCTTCCACCGATCTCTTTCTGGGGCAAACAAAAAATGGTTCCTCTCCCTTGACGTAGCAAAGACCAGAACTTAGGAGGACATAGCTATGGCGTTTGTCAGCCAGTACAGTTTTAATGTCCAGTTAGATGTTACAACTCGGGAGTTAGAAACCACTCGCCAAGAAAATAGGGAGCCTTTTGTTGATTTCTTGACCCGCTGAAGGGGTAAGGCTGCAAAAATAACAAATCGACCCTCTGAAAAAGAGCAAGTCAGGATCGTAGTAAAGAATCTTCAGTCTCCCCTGAAACGCTACCTGATCACACAGCCTCTTTCCACATTTGAGCAATTGTTTGATGCCGAGGTTCAGATAGAGTATGCAATCCAGTCTGGGGACATTGAAAAAGTCGAGCCGAACTAGAAACCACTAAGAAGGACCTTCCTCGCAACCAACCAAAATCAATCTGCAGCTCGCTCAGGCGAGGTAAACCTTTTAAATCCTTCCTCTTCCACCCGTCCAGGAAACAACCTTCAGCAGTCAGACAAAAGCCAACAGCAACAAAAGCCGAGGAGGGTCTTCACCGCTCTCAATATTTCTTTATCCACTACCCTGAATCGACTCATCGAGAAGGGGCTTATCAAGCTATTGGACCCCATGCCAGTGCCCAACCCGCTTCCTCCGAGATACAATGCCTCTCAATACTGTGCCTTCCACCAAGGCCACGGGCATTTGACTGACAAGTGTATGTGGCTCCGCCATGAGATCCAGAATCTCATTGACAACAAAGTGATCCCTCCTCCATCAGCCACCCCAAAGCCGAACGTCACAACCAACCCACTACCAAATCATGCTAGGCAGGCTGGGATAAATTACATGTCTTTAGGAGAATCGGAGGACCTGAGTCAGCACATCTGTTCGGCACACCTACCCCACCCTCATGTTTCAGTAACTGACAACCAAACAGTATGCTCGTTCAAGGTGCTTAGAGGCAGCCAAGACTGGATGGAAGAATGGAATGATGATGCCTGGGAATGGTATCGACCGATGATCAAAACCTACCAACAAGAGGAGGAGCGCAATGAAGAGGATGACTGGCTATTGGATTACCCGATTCGACCTTATCGGTTCGGTCATGTACTTGATGGAATCACCCTTCCCTGACTTTTTGAGGAGGAAGTACATGTTGACGACATGCAATCCTATTGGCTGGTCAGGGTTGTGTTGAAATCTGATGGGACCGAATGGACTAATTTTTGGGCCACCCAGGAGCAACAGGTGAACTTTATCGAGGAAGATATCTGGGAGGAAATTGACAATACGTGGGCTATCGAAGATGATCAAGAAAGAAGGGAAAGAGCAGCCGTTAGTAACCTAAACGATTTGTGGGCATTCGAAGGTCCTCTGCATGTAAACGAAGTAAGGCAAACTGATAGTGTGACGCCAGGGTTATGGGACCCCGAAGACGACATGGAATACCTAACCAGAAGTGGACGGCACTTTAAGCCAGCTCATTTAGAGTGATGACAGCCAAGTGAAAAAGGAAAGGAGGCAGAGCAAGAGAAGGAGGATGATACTGTATTGAAACAACTGAAAAAGACACAGGCTAATATCAGTATTTGGGGCTTGTTGATGGTGTCGCATAAGTACAGGCAAGATGTGCTAAAGTTTTGAATAAAGCCAGCGTTCCGATAGAGGCCACCCCGGAACAATTGATTAGACTGATTCTGTCGACGGTTGAACCAAAAGTCATTTCTTTCTCTGATAAGAATTTGCCCACTGAAGGAAAAAGTCACAACAAGTCGCTTCATATCACTGTCAAGTGCCTATAAAAATGGGTCCCGGTGACCCTCATTGATAATGGGTCCGCCTTGAACGTTTGCCCATTAAGAACAGCTGTCTGTTTGGGAATGAGGCCAGACCAGTTCACTCCCTGCAATCAAAGAGTGCGAGCCTACGACAACACAAGAAGGGATGCGCTAGGACTGGTGTCATTTTCCGTTTCAGTAGGGCCTCTAGAAACCTCAGTTGAGTTTCACGTGCTAGATGTGCCGGCCTCCTTCAATCTGCTGTTGGGCAGGCAATGGCTACATGACTCGAATGTTCAGGCGGTACCCTCTACCCATCACCAAAAACTAAAATTAATAATGAACGGGGTAGTTTTGACCATTCATGAAGAGGACAGTATTCACCCCCCGAAAGGAGGGGAGGGCACAACTCTACTAGAAGTTCAGCATAGTGAAGATGATGTGTTGCTCAGTGGTTTTCAATTTGATGAAGTATAGGCCGTTCAGACGCTGATAAATGAGGAAGAAAGGTACGTATACCCACAAGCTTTAACAATGATGAGGAAAATGTCCTTCTTGCCCGGTATGGGATTAGGGCGCAAGCAGCAGGGAATCCCAGAACCCATTCAGGTATTGCCGACTTCGCACCATTTTAGTCTTGGGTATGAGCCAACGGAAGAAGATTTGGAAGGGCCTAGAAGGGGGTGAAATGCCAAATATTCTGGGACACTCAATGGATACTTCGTCAAAAAAGGGGAAGATTTTCCGTATTGTGGTTTTTCGGAGCCGTGGATCGATGAAGAAACCAATCAAAAGCTGCCTGGGTTGGAGATCTTTTTCAGCCACCAATTGTCTGGCACAGAGGAGGAAGAAACAATGGAAGGAGAGAAGGACGAAAAGAAGATTCAGAAAGAAGATTGGGCTGACAAACTCGACGGAACCGACCTGGGAATGCTGTTCCACGAGAAGGTGACTCAGCTACGCATAACTGAATTTGACTGTTTCATGATGGGCTTTAGCACACTGACAGATTGTACCAAGCTCATCGTCGACGCGGCCACAAAAGAAGTAAAGAATTGGTCCATCAAGTCTTCTGGTGTGCAGGTCATCTATCCTGAGTCCAAGTTTGAGTTGGAGTCTGTAATTGAGGACACATCTGTTAGTGCTCATCTCCCTTCTTTTACCATTGAGTTTGTAATTTTCACTGTTCTTAATGAAATAATCGAGATTTTCGATTACTTTGCTTTGTTTGATCTATTTCATATGCCTTCCGACAATTTTGAATTCGACAGGGACATCCCCGAAGAAATAAAACTTTTAATAAAAAGAGAAGAAAAAATGCGTGCCGAACTAATAATTGAAGAAACTTTGTCAATAAATCTGGGTAATGAGACTAACCCACAAAATGTTCAAATTGGCTCTTCTTTATCCTTAGTTAAAAAAGAACAATTAATAAATTTATTAAAAGAATTCAAAGATGTGTTTGCATGGTCTTACGAAGATATGCCTGAAATTGATCCTAATATTGTCCAACACCACATTCCCCTGTACCCCGATGCTAAACCGCACAAACAAAAATTAAGACGGATCCGACCAGAATAGACTCTGAAGATCAAAGAAGAGGTTGCCAAACAGATCAACGCAAGATTTCTAATGGTAACCGAATATCCAAAATGAGTAGCCAATATAGTGTTAGTTTAAAAAAGACGGTCGTATCCGAGTCTGCGTGGATTTTTGGGACCTTAATAAGGCCAGCCCAAAGGACGATATTCCGCTACCGCATATCGACGTCCTAGTAGACAGTACAGCGGGACATGCCTTGCTGTCATTCATGGATGGCTTCTCCGGGTATAACCAGATTTTGATGGATCCGGAAGACAGAGAAAAGACGACATTCACCATGCCTTGGGGCACCCATTGTTACCGTGTTATGCCATTTGGCTTGAAGAATGCCGGGGGAACCTATCAAAGGGCTGCCACTACCTTATTGCATGACATGATACATAAGGAGGTTAAAGTGTACGTGAACGACATGATAGTCAAGTCTAAGGATCAGGATGGCCACATTACAGCACTGCGAAAATTCTTCGAGAGGATTCGAAAGTACAAGATGCGGCTTAACCCACAGAAATGTGCATTTGGAGTCACCGTCGAAAAAATGCTTAGATTTATGATCACCCAACGGGGCATCGAAGTCGACCCCTCAAAGATCAAAGCAATTTTGAAAATGTCTCCTTCGAAGACCAAGCGAGAAGTCAGGGGTTTTTTAGGAAAGATCCAATTCATCAGCCGCTTCATTGCAAAATTGACAACTACCTGTGAGCCCCTCTTCCGCCTGCTGAAGAAGGGAGTTGAATTTGAATGGGATCAGAAATGTCAATACGCCTTTGATGCTGTACGACAGTACCTGTAAAACCCTCCTGTTCTAGCTCCTCCCGAACCTGATAGGCCACTGATCCTCTATTTGTCAGTGACTGATTCAGCTATGGGATGCATGCTTGCACAAGAAGGAGAAAAAAGAATCGAAAAGGCCGTCTACTACTTAAGCAAGAAGATGACCGGGTGAAAAACACGGTACACGCCATTGGAAAAGACGTGTTGGGCTTGGTTTGGGCTTCCCGAAAATTGAGACATTACATGCCGTCTTTCACAGTGAATATCATCTCCCGGATGGACCCATTGAAGTATCTATTTGAAAAGCCGGCACTAACAGGAAGGCTGGCCCGATGGTTGCTGTTATTATCCGAGTTTGATCTCCAATACGTCACCCGAAAGTCAGTCAAAGGCATAGCAGTGGCAGAATTTCTGGCCGACCAACCAGTTGAATGGGATGAAGACACGGAATTTCAATTTCCCGACGAACAGCTAATGAAAGTTGGGGATGACAAATGGACTCTATATTTCGATGGCGCATCCAATCAATATGGCTATGGAATAGGAGTTCTTCTTGTCACCCCCGATGATTCACATGTTCCGTTGTCCCTAAAACTCAATTTTGAAGTCACCAACAATCAAGCTGAGTATGAAGCATGTTTAGCGGGATTGGAGGCAGCCTTAGAATTAGGGGCAAGGAAACTGAAAGTCATTGGAGACTCAGCACTGGTAGTTTCGCAAGCAAAAGGAGAATGGAAGGTCAGGGATGTAACCTTAATTCTCTACTATCAAGAATTGGAGAAGCTGGTACCGTGCTTTAAATCAGTAATCTTCACCCATGTGCTGAGACTACAGAACAAGTTCGCCGATGCACTGTCCACCCTGGCATCCATGATTGACTTACTGCCCGGGGTCCACATGAGGTCCTTGATAATTGAACAGAAGAGGAAGCCGGCATATGAGATGACCGCCGCTATCGAAGAAAGCACTAACGAACTTCCATGGTACTTTGACATTCAGAACTTCATTAAAAAAAGAGAATATCCCAAGTTTGCCAATAAAAAGGACAAACGAGCGATGCAACGACTGTCTGCGCAGTTTGTCATTTGTGGTGGTAGGCTATACAAACGAGAACATTCTAGGGTCAACAAGCTGTGTGTAAACACTGAATAAGGTCAAGAATTGATGAAGAAAATCCACATAGGAGTTTGTGGGCCACACATGAGCAGAAATATATTAGCCAAGAAGATCCTACGACAAGGGTACTTTTGGATGACGATGGAAACAGATTGCATACAGTTTGTGCGGAGCTGTCATAAGTGTCAGATTCACACAAACCTCATGAATGTTCCCCCGTCTCAGCAGTATAATCTAACTTCACCATGGCCGTTCTCAGTATGGGGCATCGACGTGATTGACAGAATAATACCAAAGGCATCTAATGGACACGAGTTTATCTTAGTGGCCATCGACTATTTTACCAAGTGGGTGAAAGCTGCTTCCTACTCGGTATTGAAGGCCTCCCATGTTGCAAAGTTCATCAAACAAAATATCATTTGTCGGTACAGAGTTCCCCATGAGGTCATCTCGGATAATGGCTCATATTTCCAAGAAGAAGTCCTGGATCTTTTCAAGGAATATCGGATAGAGGCTCATAAATCCTCGCCATATCGGTCGCAAACCAACGGAGCAGTCGAGACAGCGAACAAGAACATCAAGAAAATTCTACAAAAGACAATTAACTCGCACAAAGATTGGCCAAAGCATCTACCATTTGCACTCTGGGGATACCGAACGTCGATCAGAACTTCAACCGGGACTACGCCATACTCTTTAGTGTATCGGATGGAAGCTGTTCTTCCCATTGAGGTGGAAATCCCCTTGCTAAGGGCAATGGCCGAGGCCAGTACCTCAGAAGCAGAATGGCAGAAGAACCGGATGGAGGAGTTGCTCATGTTTGATGAAAGAAGACTGCAAGCTCTATTTTATGTACAAGGTTACCAAAGGAGGATAGCCCGAGCATTCAACAAAAAGGTCAAGACTCGAGATCTCAGAGAGGGAGATCTGGTTCTTAAGAAAATCAGAGCTCCTATCTTCGACCCAAGGGGTAAGTTCAAGCCAAACTAGTTCGGACCGTTTCTCATTAAAACCATCATGACCGGTGGTGCAATCATTATTATGGATCTGGATGGCAATGTATTCTCCACTCGAGTAAACCTTGATCAACTCAAGAAATACTATCCCTGAGGTAAAAATAAAGATAAAAAAAAGCTCGCTGAGTTGAAAACCAAAAAGGTGAATCAGGCAAAAATTAGAGTAGCCCGCAAGGCCGAAAACCCGAAAGGGCGACCTTGGCAAAAGTTAGGGCATTACAAAAGGAGAATGTCAATACCCGAGTGAAAACCAAGCCCGAACTACGTTAAGGCCTGATTCCATCTTTTTGGGATACGTAGGCAGCTTCTTTAAGAAGTCCGGCCACTTTCTTTGTCTTTAACCATCTTGAATCTGAGTAAGACCAATGCAAATTAATTCTTGAATTTTAATAATAAAGTCATTAAAACTTTGGATAAATTTAAACCATCTTAAACATAAAGTGGGGATTTATCATTACTTCGATCAGAATTACAAAGTTTTGAATAAAAAAAGGGGGGGCACACAAGTCCCAAACCCTACAAATAAAAAACGAAAGCTGTGAAATTTTTCTCAAAACAAAGCAGAGGTTCTCAAATCCTCCTCCTTTTTGCCACTTGTTTTCCCTCTTCTCTGTCTTTCTTTTCCCTATCTCGTATCAACCATGTCTTGTATTCAGCAGAAAGATCGGGACACTGCAACTCATGCATCTCCATCAAAGAGCGAGATGGCCAGGCATCCCGATACTGTGCTAAAAAAGGAGCCCGTAGTGCATAGGAAGACAAATGACCTCGAATACCGGGGAATACGATCTGACTTCGCCCGAACTACCGCATGATCCTATGAGGGTAGTAGAAAGTAGTCTGACACAGACCAACAAACAGCACACCAGGATGATCCATAGTGGTAAGAGTCATAGCAGGAATCCGCCACCTGGGGCACTGCCAGATAATGTCTGAACCGATCAGAGAGGAAAGATATTGTCGCCAAGATGCCTCAGTGTCACATTTCTGATAACGTGGACGGTAAAGGAAAGCAGTGGCATTGTGTCTATCAGTGGGAGGCTTCTGTATAAGGTTCACCTTCTCCATCAGCTAGATCTGTGGCAAGAGTTAGAATAGTGAGAGAAAGGCTTTACAGTGTAAACGGAGAACTTGATAGAAAGGAAGATGTTGAGATCACTTGGAGGAGTATAGGGCTGCCAGCAAAGGTGGTGGTTTCGTCATGATGAACAGCGTCCAAGCCCAGCAGTGTCTCAGCTAAAACTAGGGACACGAAGTCTTTCCCTATCCACGTTTGGCCAGCAATGTCAACCAGGACACAACTAACCCGCTCATCGGAAGGGACAAGTAGATACCGGGCAAGGAAGCAGAAGCAAAGTGCATAACAGTGCCGTAGCTGAAAGTCTAGATCGCTGAGGTCACCAGTAGGATGAAACCTCTCAATAAGCCATGAAATGTCGAGACAGTCACCCGAGATCAGACGTGAAGTCTCCATCTTAGGCAGACCGCAGAGTTGCATCACCTGCTGCAGAACAGAAAGAAAAGGAGTGGGAACGACTACGGAACTCGGTAGAGTCAAGTCCAGGATGGCAGCAAACTCCTCCACAGTGGGGCAGAGTTCTTCAAAAGCAAACCAAAAGACATGAGACTGGGGATCCCATAGTTGCGCAGCAGCCGCAAGTAAAGGTCTGTTAATCTTCACAGTCCTCAATGAGAAAAGGGCGTTAAGGCCAAATGGGGACTAGTTCAGACGTTCAATATGGGAAAGTATTTCAATCCATAGAGAAATAGGAGAAGCCATCTGAGTCCGAGCAACAGCAAATGGGGCCTCCATGGCTATATTTATAAGGTAGTAAAGGGCGGGAAATCAAATTTTCGACAAAAAGGACAATAAATGTGGCGACCGCCAACTCCAAAAAGCACAGTACAGTGACATCAGCCCTTTGACCAGGTAACCGCCATGTTTAAACAAGCGACCGCCGAGTTAACATTTGTGGAAAGTGGCGACCGCCATGTTGAATTATGGCGACCGCCATGTTGGAACATGACAAGTACAGGTC
>JAULJZ010220849.1:0-17741 GCA_032270985.1 Heliamphora pulchella
TTGTAATGTAGATGGTTGTGTGCCATTGAAAGGAAAAATATGGGTTTTGGATAAAAATTACTCAAATGGAGATGATTTGGGCAATGGGCTATATTCAGACAAAGAACGGAAAAACAGTCTAGTGTGTATCTTGGCAGGAAACACCCTTCCACATCCATTTAGGGGTGTGTGCTCCACAGACAATTAAATCTAACAAAATCTATCCTTTATCCCCAACGTGCACCCCCACCCCAAGCGTGGACTGTGGAGGAGATGAGTCCCATGTGAAGTGATTTATTTTGTCGACTATCCCACAAGAAAGCCTTCTCTCAACAACCAGAATTTAGCTGTAGAGGTCATAGTTTTCATTTGATATTCTGCACATGGAATCCATTAAAATTCATGCATGGAATGGAGCCTGCTAAACTACTCTAGTGTTATGCACGTGGTATTTGTCAACGACTGATGGTGTTCTTTCATGAGAACGAATTTAAGGAAGCTTTGCGGCTCAATGTGCCACAGTAACATGCTTTTCAAATTTTCTTTGTTTTTTTCTTTAATAGGGATTGGCTTTATCTTTTATTTTAGCACAAATAAAAAAGCTCTAAGGTGATAGAGAGCTCTATTAGCACATCCAATGAGCAAGGAGAACAGCTATAAAGATGTTAAAGACTGAACACGTCACTAAAGTTCTTCAGACCAAGTTTCACTTTCTAGGAAATTAGAGAGAACCCTGCAGAAGAAATTATCAACATGGAGGTCACTGTCACTAGTGTATTAGTGTTGAATTGAGTTATAGGATCCTTGAATCACTTCTATTTATTTTTTATTTCGTTATATAGTAAAGACACATCTTTACTCTCAGACAACACAGAAATGGAAAAGGCCAAAACCTTATCACTATATAAGATGTCAGAGTGCCGAGTTAGGAGCCAGATAAAGAACATGGGCATACAGACTATAGACAGAGTTTTTCATCTCCATAGTACATCCAATACTTAAAAATAAATTTGAACAAATAAACAACAGAATATAAAAAAACATAAAAAATGCACAAAGTAGTTAATAAAATTGTTTCAGAATCAAACAAAGAAAATAACACAAATTAACTACCTTTTTCATTTTTATCCATCCGCGCCTTTGCTTCAGCCATTATTCTAAAACAATAATCACTACATGCATGATAAAGGTTTGATGCATTTCTGCAATCAGGTTGAACTCTTCCTTCTTCGGTCATATTTATGCCTCTATAGCCTTCTGGCTGCCTGAAGAAAGCAATCCAAATATGAACAAGTGTTAAGAGTGTCATTTTAAATTCCCTATGTCTTCTTCCACTTGTTCAATTGTTTTATAAGAAAATAATAGAAAAGAATCTCCTGTACAGACAAATACATACATGTGCACAACCTCAAAATTATGGATAGAACTATCAGAATCCATCAGCAATTCATTCAAACTAAAAGCTATAACCTATATCTATATCTAATTGTTTGTACTCAATTATGCTCTATACTATAAATGCCTCTGGAGGTGTAAAACATTTTTAGGATACAATTATCACTAGTAATGACTAGAGGTGCTTGCAGTCAACAAGAAGTTGTTTTGGCTTTAGAATTGAGACCAGAGGTGCTTAATGATAATAATACCCTCCATAGCTCTGAAGGACTGTTACAAATGAAGACTAGCCTAAAAACAATAACAATCTAGTACGAAACTTACAATGCCATATTATCATGAAAGCAATACTTTGACAGCCTTTTTGTTTTATGACGAGAAACACTTTGCTGAAAAACTCTGGATCTATATAGGCCACACCACACACATAGGCAGGACAGAGCTAGACTCACGAGAACCATGATTATCTTGTACAAATGGCCCCAAGAGTGTTTAAGAGGAGCTTGACTCGAGAGCTTCACTTACTTTAATCCCATCCCATATCATTAACTCCAAAAAGACAAAAAGTCTTTAATTCGATCTATCAATCACAATTTTTTTTTTTTATTAGAACAATTTTGTATGATAGCTTATAAGGATCTCTGTCTAGTATCTTAAGATATATGATTTATTTAATGCACTATTTTAGAATATTATAAATCATAAAAACTGGAAAAGAAGCTAGGCTTGAAGGATATAAATCATGAGATTGGAGATGATGGGGTGTTTAGCAAAACTACTGTTAGTAGTTTTTAGCTTCTTACTACTAATTTTAACTATAAATTACAAGTTTTTCCAAACACTCATAACTTCTGCTACAATTTATAACTATTTTTTTTTCTATTTTAGCTACAAGCTAAAATATTTACCAAACACTCACAACTTCTGCTACAAGTTACAATATATAAGGTACTAGTTTCAGCAATGAGAAACACCACTTATATCCATTGGGTTCACATATCAAGTGTTTGGTGTTGCAAAGAGTATGGGATAATCATATTCATTTCAACCCTATAACAAATGACTGGGGGGAGGTGAGGCTTTGTATATCCCTCCTCCTAAAGACAAAAATGCCTTTCAGCCAAAGCAGCCTTCTTCTTCTCCTAATCTGCTACGCCTCTTCACCACTCCTTTCCTCCCTTCTTCACTTCTCTTCCACCATGTCCAAGTTGCTTTTATTGATGCTTGGAGATATATTTGAATTAGGGTAAATTTGAAAAATCACTTTATATTCCTACAAAATAATATTTAATATTTATTCATATCTATTTCTAAACAATCAAGTATATGTTAGTCCTCCCAAATACATATCCAAACTTATTTCTTTTGCATTTTATATTCATCTATATATCTATAGTTATTTTATATCCATCAATTTATGTAGGGACAATCAAACAAACCCGAGATACAAGGTTGACCGACACGACATCAAAATTGTATACAAAGTTTTGTAAAACCGAGGGAGTAGGATAGTAACGATACCTGGAGAAGGGCGAGCAATGAGCGGCTGAACTGTATTCCGAAATCTTGCAGTGAAGATTGAGCGGTGCAAGGTCTATGGCCCCGATGGTAGGCTACAAGTTAGTTTTAGATTTTCAGTAAAAAAATGTTAAAAAAAGTTTATGGTGTTTGACTCATTAAAAAAAATAAATGAAAAATTAGTCTTAAATTTTTAAAGTAGCGTCAATTTTAATTTTTATTCGTTATAAAAAAATGAAAATAAGCAATATAAAACTTGACGTATTAGCCTATTTTGGTTTATTTTTGTCTTTCTGAACTTTTTATATTTGGATCAAAAAAAATTTTCAACTCGTCTCGATGAGAGTAATCAAAAAATGTAATAATTTAATTAAACGATGAAATTTTTTTACTAAAGACGAAAATAAGTCAAGTAAAATAAACAAATAAGCGATTATCCCAAACTTGGCAATTATTAGTTCTAGAACTAGGACTGAAGTAATTATTCGATAGTCTCATAGAACTATGTAGCATTATTTACGTAGTACTTTTATACAACTATGTAATAAAAAAAACGCACATAGAATAATATGGGCCTACCTTTATTAGGTAGAAAGAAGACAAAGAAAACCCATTTAGTATGTATCGTACATTTTTATTTGTCGAGAGTATCACGTAAATAGTGCCACATAATATTCTAAGATTACTTAATAATTTTCCCTACACTATTGACGGTGGGATCAATGACCCCTTCTAGAAGCCTTTTGACTTGCAAAGAGTGAGAAATTTTTAACATCAATGGGGGTATTGGCTAAAGATTTTTTAATGCTTTAGTCAATTTACTAGGAGAATAAGAAATATGGCTTTTTACTTGAGAAATGATTTCATACCTTCTGCTGGAGTTGAGTCCTCTTATATAGTGGCAGACTGAACTTAGATCACAGAGGCAGCATGACTGAAATGTGGGTCAATCCTTATCAAAATAGTGTGATTTTTGAAACTGATTTTGCTTGCATGGCTGTTAGAGTCTAATTATTTACGTTGCTTTAAGGTTCATCGCGTGGGGTACTTGGAATTGTCGGACCGACTAAACTATCGACTTACTCTTGACTACGACAAGTGTTACACGAAGAATCCAAACCCTAGGTAATGGTCAATCAGTTGATACTTGTACCTATTATCTTGGTTTACACTTTGATTTTTTTCTTTGGTTACGCTCCTCATCACACATTACATTTTAATGATGCCCTTTCTTGTTACTAATTTCAAGCCCTTCTAATGGTTTCGAAGAGAGGTTACTCAAAGTATCATTTGAATGCGTGGTTGATTTTGACGTCAATTTTTTTCCCCAGATGGTTCCTTTACGATTTCATGAACAAACACCCCTTATTCGTTAGTCCTTAGTCCTAGCATGTGTTAGAGGACCGGAACGCATTATTTGGATGAAAACACACTATTTTACATATTAAAAAATATTTTAATACATATTAATGAAAAAACACTATTTTTATTTTAATATAAAAACTAAAAAAAATGAAGAATCTAATTAAGTTACGAAAGGACATAACTTAATTTCATTTTAATTTTTGTGCTAAAATTTAAAAAGACCAACCGGAACTACGATATAATACTTTAGGAAAGGTACGTTCATGTTCGTTTGCACCAGTTTGAATTTTTTATTTTTTAAATTTAAGTTAAATAATTTTATTAAAATCTGATTTTGGATTCTTAGTACAAAGGCAAAATGTATTTTTTAATTGCTAGTTTTTCAACACTTGAATAAAAATTATAAAAAAAAAAACCTTTTAAGTCACAAGCGGAGTTAGACTCAAAATTTTAATTTAGAGGTGTCAAACTTATACGTACAATCCAATCAAAAAGAAAATCTATACGGACAACATGTGGCTAGTTATTATCTTTCTTAAAAAGACTAATGGTGACACATTTATATAATTTAAAAATAATTAAAAAATAATATAGTATAGTCGTATGATGATTGTAGCAACTAAAAACTTATCACTAAACAAGTATCTTAAATATGTGAGTCTTCGAAAATCATTAAAACTGCTAAATCGGATTTAAACTGTATGATTTGATTTGATTTTCTAGAGTAAACGATTTGATTCTAATTCCAAATAATTAGAAACTATTACTTATGATCCGTTCACGGATTAAATTTTAAAAAATTGTATGGAACCGAACTAATCTGTTACCTATTAATATTATTTATATTATATATTATATAAAGAAAAAACTTAAAAAATAATATTTATTGTTTTACATCTTCTCTTTTTTATTATTTTCTCCTTAATTATATAATTTTTTTATTTTTTCTCATAATATCATAATATTATATAATTCATAAACTATTGGTAATAAATATAAAAGTAATAAAATATAATTCATTGTTTATAAAAATAGAAATTTCTCTTTGAGAGATTATTAAACACGTAATAAAATAAAACAAAACGTAAAGCAAAATAATATGAATAAAGATTTAGAGTAGGCAATAAAGACTTACCCTTAAAATCGCGATTTCAAATCAAATTCGAACCCTTATTTATTGGTTTGGTTCCATGATGCATACAATTAGGTTTTAATTCTTAAAATCTTGAAATTGTTCAAAACATTTTGATTCTTGATTTAGATTAAAATCGAACCAAATCAAATCGTTAACATCTCTACGTAAATGGGTTGTAAGCCCAAAATCTCCCATTATAAACTTATAAATTATAGTTAAAAATATTAATTATGACTTCAAACAAGTTATAAATATTTGTTAAAACTGTAAATTTGGAGTTGTTTGATAACAGAATTTACCACTTAGGTGCCGTTTGGTAATGTTTATATTTTTTGTTTTCTATTTTTGTTTTTGTTTTTTTCGTAAACTATAAACGACAACATGTTTGATAATTATTTTTATTTTCAAAAGACTGTAAACAGTTTTCAAAATTTATAAAATTTTAAGAAACATAAAAAATGTGTTTTCACTTGTTTTGTAAACAAATTTTAATTGAATTCATTCGTAACCTCCAACTACCGCTTTTCAAACAATTATGTTACCAAATATGTTTTTATTTTTGTTTTTTATAAACATAAATAAAAACATGTTTTTTATTTTTTGTAAACAAAAACAGAAAACTATAAACGTTACCAAACGGGCCCTTAATGTTGAATGTATATTAAGTAAAAATAAATTAAGTTCGCTTTATAGCTAAAATATATACCATTTAAAATTTTAAGTGCCTCTTAAAATGTAAGCTAAATGTTTAGATAATCATAACTAGAATTTTTTTTACTTAATTTTAATTGAATTTATATTTACTAATGCACAAAAATTAACCTACGCCGTTATAATTCCATTATTACAGCCATCCTAACCTTGTCACTACTGCCATACCCACTCCATGCATCCCCACCCTCATGTTGCCATCTTTACGCTGGGACCACTCCCCGACCACCATTCCGCTAGCACCACCATATCACCCCACTCATCATGTTGCCACTACTCCCATTATACCACCTCCATGACCCCACTGTCGTTGCCACAAGTATTATCACCACCACCGCCGCCGCCGCCGCCATGTTGCCACTTGCCAGCTCTCTCCCACCATCACCATGCCACCACTCCACGACCATCATACCACCATACCACCACCACCACCACCACCACCTTGCCCACCATGCCTCCACATCCACCACGAAGATCCTACAACCACTATGATTGCCATAACTTCGTCACTACCACTGCCTCTACCCTACTCTCATCTCCATCACTATACAATTGCTATTATGCCATATGCCACCCCCATGTTATTGTCAGTAGCATAATATAACAAACACCTCCATCACTATTGTCACCACCCCCAACCTCCACCATCCTCTCCACGACCACTATAACCACACCATCACCATGGCCGCCAACATAACCACATCTCCACCGTCATGCAACTACTACTATATGCTAGCACTCTATGTTGTTGCCACCACCCAATGTCACAACCACCTTCGTCACAGTCGTCACTACCCCAACCCCACCATATCACTACCATCACCATGTCACCATCTCTACCCTCGCCATACCATCACAACTATATCACTATCCCCATCATGCCGCTGCTATCACACTACCACTACCACTACCACTACCACCATAGTATAAAATTTTAAAAAAATATTTTAAAAAATGAATTATATATATATATATATATATATATATATATACTTCTTGTGCATATCAAATAACTAGATTTAATTTGCCATTTAAAATTTTTATTAAACAGTTTTTAACTTAAACAATTCATCATTAAGTTTTCACTACTTAATTTTTAGTTTTCAGGTTTCAATTTTCAATTTTATAAAATACCACCTTACTCATATTCACAAAAAGTAGAATTATATATATAATTTATTTTTTAATAAAAATATGAAAAAAGGTTTAAGCAAAATAAAAATAAGTCATGATAAAATAATAAATTATTTTTTTGCCACGTTGCAACATATACCGAAGATTCACGCAATCCCCAGCTTCCTCAAAATGCATACTGCCAATAGGAATGGCAATGGGACGGGGCGGGGCCGGGGATTAGTTTTTCCATTCCCGTCCCCTATTTAATTAAGGCGGGTACGAGAGAAAATATCGAAAAGTACCGAAAAACAGTACGGGTACGAAAATATTTCGGGTATAATTTTTACAGTTTAAAAGAGTAATATTAATAAAAGTTATAAATAATATAATAAATAAAAAAATAATAATTGATGAATTAATATAACTAAATATATAAAATATAAGAAATAAAAAAAATAGAAATAAATATAATATTTTAATATTTTGAACTTATTATATTTATGAAATTATATTTTATACATATATAAATATTTAAAAAATATTTATTTTATATAATCGGGGACGGAACGGGAAAAACAGGGCGGGGATAGCAAATACCGTCCCGCTACAAGAAAAAACACTTCCGGCGACTACAATTTTAGTCAGCAAATGTCATTATTTAGTCGGTAAAATTAGTCGCCAAAAGCTTTTACCGACTAAATATCACCAATTTAGTCGCCAAAATCTTGTCGGCAAAAGTGTATTTTCTTGTATCCGTTTGTTATTGGGGGCGAAAAAAACCCTACAAAGCGGGGCGATGCGGGGGAAATTGTCATCCCTAGCAAATACAGTCGCTACAAGAAAAAACACTTTCGGCAATACAATTTTAGTCGGCAAATGTCATTATTTAGTCGCCAAAAGTTTTTACCGACTAAATATCGCCAATTTGGTCGCCAAAAACTTGTCGGCAAAAGTGTATTTTCTATTACCCCGTTTGTTATTGGGGGCGGAAAAAACTTTACAAAGCGGGGCGGGGCGGGGCGGGACGGAGCGGAGAAAATTGCCATCTCTAACTACCAACCCAAATTTCTTACCTAAAAAGCTGAAGTTTCCATTTTGATTCGTAAAGTATTTTTTGATAAAATATTTTTATCTATTTTTTATCGTTCATTTGGAAAGAAAAAAACAAGTTTACATATCATAAGATTAAAATTAATTTTCTAAAAAAAAGATATATGTCATTTTTAGTGGCCGAGATGGATAGTTGTGTATGGTTTTAAATACTGCCTCTTTTAGACAAAAATCTTGGCTAGCTCCGCCCTTAGTGGTGGTGGTTGAGGCAATAAATAGTGATAGTATTGATGGCGGTAGTTGTGATGATCAGTTGTATTAGAATAGTAATTTACTAAAAATAATTTTCAAATATTAACTAAATACCACAAAAGAAAAAAATAAAAAATAATTTTTTTGTAAAATTATATAATACATGAAGCAAATGGAGCCTCAGTGTTACAGAGTAGTTGAGAAATGAAAGAATACATAACCGAAAGGAATGAAAAACTTTAGTAGGTAGTTAAGGTTCTGCACGCTATTATAGATCATGCAATATGCTCCTGCCATCGTTACAATAATATACAACTCATATTTCTGGTAAGATTTTCTTTCTTAATATTACTTTTGTAAAATTATTTGCAAACAAAAATATTCGATGCACATTAAGTGAGTCATTTTTTTATCTCTCACTTATTAACAAATAAAAATAAATCAATATTATGCTCACAAAGAATTTTTCCTTATATAGCCAAATAAAAGCTAAAATATATCAAATAGTATTTTGAAACTAGTGAATAATTACTCTTTACTTAACAAACTCACCAAAAAAAAAAAGAAAAACAATCTCTCTCATGCATGCTCTGCAGTTCATCTACCATTACAACTGCCAAACTCTCCCCGTAAAACGATGGCAAATTATTAGGTAGAGTACAATATAGTTAATGTCACGTAATAAATAAATAAACACAATTTATTTAATATGAATTACTATATGTCTTTTAATCACCTAACACATCATATGCCACATCATCAGAGCACCTAATAATTACTCAAAAAATATTGTGACGAGTTGAGAGAAAGTACACCAAACAAAAGATATATATAGTGTGTGTATATGGGATGATGATGACGATGATGATGAGGTGGGTATTGTCTGGGGTGCGATCCCTGATGATGGTGCAGTTAACCATTGCTATCAACTGAAGTTTCTATGGATCTGTGGTTTTGTTTCAACGTTAGTTTTGTTTCCTTCTCCAGCCTGCTGATCTCCTCCTCCTGTTTTCGTTACTTTTTCTTCAGTCAAAAGGGGCCGTAGTAGCAGCAGATCAGCCACAGGTGTGGCCAGTAACTAATTAGCCAAGGAACCTTTTCAGCTTGGCAGGTATCTATGTATATTTTCTATCACTATCAATGCCCTCTTGACTGTCCTATCTAGGTAAGGACGGTGATCTTTGAGATCTTACAAACTTCCAAATATTGTTCCACTTTATGCTTTAATATCTTTTGATTCCCAAACAAACTCTCTCGATTCTGTTTAGTTCTTATGATGAGCTATCATATATACATATGCCCCCTTCTATCTCTCTCTCTCTCTCTCTCTCTCTCTCTCTCTATGAGCAGCAGATTGTTTGTTGCAGGAAAAATGAATCTTGTGCAAAAGTTATTGGAGAGGCTAAGACCCATTGTCAATTTGAAAAGCTGGGATTATTCGGTGGTTTGGAAATTGGATGATGTTCAAAGGTTTAGATAATTCAATTAAAATGCTAAAACTAACAAATAAGTTTCTCTCTCATGATCATGATGTGTTGATGTGTTTTTAGGTTTCTGGAGTGGATGGACTGTTGTTGCGGTGGATGTGAGATTAACATCCAGAATGGAGGAGAGGAGCATCTTTTTCCTGTTTCTTCGGCTCCTCCTTGCAGAGACGTCATGTTTCAGCACCCAAGGACGAAACCTTGTGATCTTCTTTCAGAATTGCCTTCCTCCATCCCCCTTGATTCTGGGTTCTCTCTCTCTCTCACACACACACACACACACACAAATGATTGAGTTATCTAAATTTACAAGTAATGAATTTACAGGATTTATGCACACACCTTAATGTCAAACCAATCCAGATGGATCAACTTCTCTAATAACTCAGATTCAAATGCTATGGAAGTAAGAATCTCCCCCGACACCCCTCCTTCCGAAGCAGAAATTATACAACGTTACCCATTCTATCTCAAGCTAACACATACATTAATTGCTATCTTAATTACTCTATTTTGCAGGAAAAAGTTGGGACCAGGGTTTTAATTCCGGTTCCAATGGGACTAGTTGAGCTGTTTGTTGCCAAACAGGTATTGCACTTCTTTATTACTCTTTCTTTCACCCAATTGATCATTGAATTCAATTAAAAATAAAAATGTCTGATTATATCTATGACAATGAATGACATTCATTCAGAATATGACCCGTACTCTTGTACTGGTTAACCGTTGCGTCGAAACTATACGTATTGAAGTTGTGGATCTTCAATATCAATATGTACCCATATATTGGTTGATACTAGCCGACAACGGACAATATATGTCTGTATCACCGATATCGATACGTTTTTCGATACTGTAATTTATAATCATGCACCGTACACTTCAATTTCGTACAGTTCAATTTTTGGATACAATTTTGGGTACCTAGATAAGAATTAACATGATCTTCGCTGGTGCTAATTTTTCATTTTGATTACTGTTTGGCCAGGGTTAATAACCTAATTAATTTAACCCTACTTACAGGTACCTGAAGACCAACAAACTATAGATTATATTACGGCCCAGTGCAGCAGCATCTTATTAGAACAAGAAGCTATGATCCAATCAAGCAATTTGGATCCAACCTGCTTCGCCATGAAAGCAAGTGCAGTCAGTACTGGAATTCAATCAAAGCCATTTCTAATGGACGAAGACAATCAGAAAGATCTCAACAACCCATTCCTCCAGCCACAGCCAGCTGCTGCCGCGGCAACAGCACCAGAAAACTCGAACGCCATGCCATACAGCATCTCCGTCGATAGAATCCGGCTCTGCAGTAGTTCTTCTCCGTTGAGTAGTTTTCTGCAGCCCTTCGATTTCGCATCAGAAACTAGAACAAGGGGTGATCATAGCTTCTTTGATGGATCAAACGACTCGTTCCTCAATCCCGTCATCAAGTCGTCGGCAGAGAATGGGTTCGATCAAGAGATGGACTTGGAGGCATTGCAAGAGCCTGTGATGATGAGCAATGCAGTAGGAAACAGGAGTGCTAGCAAGGAGCAGCAGCAAGGAGGAAATGATCAGAAGGATTCGAAGAAAATGGAGACAGGAAGATCAGAATCAATTTCGGATTGCAGTGATGTAAATGAAGATGAAGATGATGCCAAGTATCGGACGAGGACAGGTAAGGGGCCTCAATCAAAAAACCTTCTTGCTGAGAGGAGGCGGCGGCAAAAACTCAATGACAGGCTCTATGCTCTTCGAGCTTTGGTCCCCAAAATAACCAAGGTACGCAGTCAATTTGTCATCATCTTCCACGTATAATTCCATGTCTGAGATCATCTCTATTTTCTCCCATAGTTAATGGGTTCATTGAAGGAAAACTATGGAACAGATCTCCAACACTAGATTAACAAATGACAGTTGAAAATATCTCATATTTAATAATAATTATAGATACTGAGAAATTTTATAGAAAGTCGAGTGTATGATGTAGGTTCAAACCTAGGCCTCATTTGAAATAATGTTTATTATTTTATTTTATTTTGTTTATTTTCGTTATCAGTGTAACTTTTGTTATCGGTTTATTGGTTAAATTATTGAGGGTGTAATTGACAAAGCTTCGACCGCAAGTTTTTAGTTTTCTACTACTAATTTTAACAATAAATTATAATCTTGCCCAAACATTAAGAACTTCTATTACAAGTTATAACTATTCGTTTTTCTATTTCAACTACAATTACTGCTACAACTGCAAATTTCAGAAATGCCAAATACTCTCATTATACTTCACACATTTCAATTCTGGGTACTTTTTTTTTTCTCCTGATATGTACTATGTAACAAAACTGATACAATACAAGAATACTTAAGAAATTTGCCAGCACTGTCATGTTATAGAGCCAACTTGGTGAGTAACCATGTTAATTAGCAGTTGTTCTTGATCGCATATCAAATGGCTCTTTTCATGTCCCGTCCCAGTTGGATAGAGCTTCCATCCTCGGCGATGCAATAGAATTCGTGAAAGAGTTGCAGAAACAAGTAAAAGATCTTCAACTTGAACTTGAAGAGCAGTCAGACGACGATGAAAGTGCCAAAAACACCTGCACCAATACCAATCACAACAATGGCCGATCAGAGATTCAGAAACGGAAGGGAATTCATGTCGGATTGAAACCTGGACTTGAAAATGCTCGTAATGGGTTTCATTTGGGAGCAGAGAGCAATGGCGTAGCTGCAGGACCAAAACAAAATCATGATCCAGAGGCTCATGACAAGCCGCGTCAAATGGAGGTACAATCATAGTAGTCTGTTTTTATAAATATCAGTCCTTATGTGTTGTATTGAAAGAAAGGCAATAAGATTTTAAACCTCCAAACAAAATCATGATCCTAGGACTCGGGATAGCCCGCGGCAAATGGATCAAGGTACGATCATAGTATTTGTCATGTTTTAAAAATATTAGTTCTTACGTATTGTACAATTAAAAGATACATAACAAGATTTTGAACTTTCAATACATACATATATTTATCAATATACCAATCGATGTATAATCATATTATTGATACTGCAATTTAGAATTAACACTGGTAGTAGAAGAATAACGAATCTCGGGTTGTGTTTTTCATTTTCTTTGTTTGTTTGAGAGGATTGCAATGTTGTGAAATTGCATGCAGCCTCAAGTAGAAGTGGGGCAACTAGGTGGGAATGAGTTCTTTGTGAGGGTATTCTGTGAGCACAAGCGTGGCGGCTTTGGGAGGTTGATGGAGGCTTTGAATTGTGTTGGCTTGGAAGTGACAAACGTGAATGTCACCAGTTACAGATCTTTGGTTTCAAACGTTTTCCAAGTAGAGGTAAGAAAAAAATCCTTAAAAAACATATATCATCCCATATTTGAAGCACATTCCCACTAATTCTTCTTCTTCTTCTTCTTCTTGATTGGTGAGATCTCAGAAGAGGGATAGCGAAATGGTTCAAGCTGATCATGTTAGGGATTCCTTACTCGAGATAACGCGAAATCCAACTGGAGGGTGGCCTGAGATGGATAAAGTATCCGAGAATGGGGATGGAGGGGACTATCATCATCATCGTCATCAACGTCATGATCATCAATATTGCAACCACACACAGCTCCACACCCACCAAATCAATTCTCACCAACACCACCAGCTTCATGATTAGTCAAGAATTGAATTGCATAAGGTTTCGTTTTCAGTTGATGATGAGGTGATCATTTTTATTAAAAAAAAAACTTTTCTTCGCTTCCTTGTACAAGCTCGTGCTTGAGCTTCATAGACATATTCTACAATAAGATGGGGCTTCTTCATTTGGGATAAATTTCCAATTTTTTGCTTTTAATTTGTTTTTATTAAGTTTTTGTTTTCTATCATTTGATCAAATTTCTTGCTTTCTTGGTTTCCTCTCATAGAAATGATTTGAAAAAATAAAAACTATAATAATAATAATAATTAAGCTAGTTTTTTTCTTCTTTTTTTTTGCGTTTTAGGCAAAAAATTAAATTGAGATCAAAGTATATTGCTTGGTAAATTAAAATTTAAACTTGCCTTTTTTAAAATTAGTTGATTAGATTAAAAAATTTATTTTTTTTATTTTTCCTTCAAATTAAATAACGTACCTTGTATATAGTTAATATTAATGGTAAATAAATTATTATTACCAAATGGAGATCAGGGGACATGCCCCCTCTTAATTTTTGTATATTTATGATTTGTGATTTTACTTATAACATTAAAAATGGAAAACTTTCGAATATACCTTTAAAAAAGGGTACTAGTGTCCCTCTTAAAATATGGAAGGACCAGTGATTTCAGATTTTTAAATAGAAAATGTAACTAAAACTATTAAAATATTAATTTATTTAAAGACAATCTAATCATGTTTGAGTGTTTTAATATATATGTAATTTATGTCTTGAATATCCTGATTTTATTTACAATGCATTTTTTTAAAGATGATATACACATAATATAAAAATTATTTATAAACAAAAAGAGAACCAATGTTTACAAGTAGAACAAAACACAAACGCGGTAGCAAGAGAGAGATTATTTGTGTGACTTAGAACATCAATGGTGGCTGGTACGACGAACTGTGGAGGTTGTTACAACCAACAGTGGTGGCATGGTGGTTAGGCGGTGGCATGATGGTGGACGACAACATGGTGATCTACTGTGGCGGTGGTGGACAACGGCGTGATAGTGGTGATCTGAGCGGCGACAGTGGTGGATAACAACTTGATGGTGATGTATTGCACCGGCAGTTGGGGATGACGGCGTGATGGTGGTGATCTGGACAGCAATGATGATGGACAATGGCTTGATGGTGGTGTACTGCACCAGTAGTTGTGGACGACGACGTGATGATGGTGGACAGTGGCAACGCTGTGGTGGACTGTGACGCCAGTGGTGGATGATGACATGATGGTAGTGGACGGTGGCGAGGTGGTGGTGGACTAGGATTTTTAGCGGCGCCTTTACCTAAAATGGACAAAAGCAGAGGCAATACTTACTTTTTACTTTTTTTTGGAAAGATTAGATATAATTGAGAGAACATAAAATGTAATTGTTTTCTTGCTTGTAATGAAGAACCTGACGAGATTGAAGACGATCGAGCCCCCAAATGCTCCGTGCTGGCGTATCTGCAAAACAAGCCTCCCGGTCGGTGGCCGGCGAGAGGCCCTCCGATACCCAAGTTAGACGGATCTTGAGAAAAAATATTTAGAGAGATAAAGTGTTACATCATACCTTTGCCTTGAGCTAGGGGCCTATATATATAGAGAGAGGAAGAGCTAGCCCCTATACCTTGTCATCTCACCCTTATGGAGTATTTGGTTAGATTTAATACACTTTTCAATTTTTTACCACTACAACTAACCCCAAATTTCTGCATGCTCTGTCAGGAGGAGGTGGAAAGCTTCATGTACCCTGGATCTATGTCAAAAAATTCCATTAAATTATGCTGTTTTTCAACCTCTAGCTGAATTAGGGCTTTTTGTACCTAGCCAAGCTAGGGTTTTGGCGTGCCTTGTTTGACAGAACATGGTAAGAAAAACTCTTTTTTCGGCAAATAATAACGGAAGATAGACAATAAGTACGGGTTTAACTCCCACTTTAGCAGCTGTGAAGGTGCTTGCCGAGGGCCTTTGGCAATTAAACACGGGAGAGCTACCGATGTTCCGTGGAGATTAGGGGCTAGACCGAGCTATCCTGATTTTTTTTATCTCTTTCTCTCCATTTAGCCATGTTATAAGCTTTTTTTAAATTTTGCAGCATCGCATAGCAACTGTTTGTAACTCTTGATCACTAAATCTACAACATCAAGATTTAGGGTACCTAGCCGAGCTCGGTTTTCATGGTTTAATGTCTAAGCATTCTAGGGCTTTGGTGCCTAATCCAAGCTAGGACTCCCGGTGCCTAGCCCGAGGTCGGACTTTCGATGCCTAGCCGAAGCTAGGACTTTTACCGCCTATCTTGAGGTAGGGCTTTTGGTGCCTAGCTAGAGTTAGGGCTTTGATGCCCAGGCTTGACTCTAAGGCTAATTGGGACTTTCTTTGCCTAATTGAGCTAGGGCTTTACTGAGCTCTAGAGTAGGTTCGATCTGGTGGTGGCATTCTTTTGCTTACTGCTCCACGCCTACACCGGTTGGCTATGATATTTCTTGCATTTAATGTGTTCTTTGCCATCTTTTGCGTAGTTTTGGCATGTTTGATAAGCATTCGCTGCCTTCACCATTTGAACAGCACATATAAAGTCTGTCAGTTCGGTAATTGATGAATCTGGACCACACATATCCGTAGCTATTGAGGCCCCTTCCAACGTGTACCCCATTTTTTATGAGGATAGCAAAGCCTTCTCTTTGTCAGTCAATAAATCTGTATTTACCTTATCCTCAGACCGGCAATCTAGATGGAAGAGATCATCCAAACAGTTCTCATAATAATCTAAAGAGTAGTGATCAAAATTTATAGCATTCTGTTGTTGTGGAGGACTTTCAATAGTCGAGTATGATGATGGAGAAATGAAAAATACTGATGTTATTGTTAGGAGAGAGACACTGGATTTTGAGCTCCAAGCAGAGGGTCGTGCTGTTGAGAGGCCGTAGATGCCGAGCTTTGAGAGAGTAAGTCTGAGTTACGGAGGTGCCAATCATGTTCCAAATAAATTAGGCCGTCGAACTCCAAGTGGTGGGTGGCTGTGATGCCGTGCAATAGGACCGAGCAACAAACACTGGGTTGCACTGCTCCGATGAGGTATAATCGTCTCGTTCTCATTATTACACTGAATTGTGGATCATTCAATCTGCTGAGCTGCCAGACCGATCCACCAAAAAGCCATAATCGAGACACGGTCAAACTAAGAAACAGGTTCCTGAGATGTAAGAACAATCGTGTACCGAGCTCAAGATAAGAAGTGAGCCGCTGCGGTTTGAGGGTTTTTACCGAGCACTGAGAGGGAGTTTGATCTAGCCAAAGCCCCTAAATTTGAATTTCTCACGTGCAGGCGAAGTGTTGGAGGGAGAGTCTTCGATGACTTCTAGAGAGAGAAGCCCAAACGAGCTCGAGTCTTTGGTGCCCAGGCTTGACTCTAGGCCGGCTAGGACTTTCTTGCCCAGACTTGACCCGGATGCCAACTGGAACTTTCTTACCTAACCGAGATTTGACTTTCTTTGCCTAGCTGAGCTAAGACTTTCTCGCCCGAGGCTTGACCCAGAGGCCAACTAGGACTTTCTTACCTAACCGAGATAGAACTTTCTTTGTCTAGCCGAGTTAGGACTTTCTCGCCCGAGGCTTGACCCGAAGGCCAACTAAGACTTTTTTGCCTAACCGAGATAGGACTTTCTTTGCCTAGCCGAGCTAAGACTTTTTTACCCGAGGCTTGACCCAAAGGCCAACTGGGACTTTCTTGCCTAATCGAAATAAGACTTTCTTTGTCTAACCGAGTTAGGACTTTCTTGCCCAAGGCTTGACTCGGAAGCCAACTAGAACTTTCTTGCCTAACCGAGATAGGACTTTCTTTGCCTAACCGAGTTAGGACTTTCTTTGCCTTCCTGCAAGAGCTTTTCTTGTTCATGTTTTATCAATTTGAGAGAATCTTCAGCTCCTTTCTTAACTTTGTGCACGAGCAGACTCCAGGGTTTTAATCTCGCCAATGGCTTCTATAGCTTCAGTTTCTGTTTCATAAACTCTCGAGTTGCGTCGTTGCTTGATGTCTCTGCTTCTATTCTTATTTCTCTTG
>JAULJZ010220859.1:0-17739 GCA_032270985.1 Heliamphora pulchella
TGCCTAGAAAAATGGGTCCCAGTAACCCTCATTGATAATAGGTCTGCCTTGAACGTTTGCCCATTGAGAACGGTCGTGTGTTTAGGGATGAGGCCAGATCAGTTCACTCCCTGCAATCAAGGGGTACGAGCCTATAACAACATAAGAAGGGACGTACTAGGACTGGTGTCATTCGCCGTTTCAATAGGACCTCTGGAGACGTCAGTTGAGTTCCACGTATTGGATGTGCCAGCCTTTTTCAATCTGCTGCTGGGCCGACCATGGCTACATGACCCAAGTGTCTAGGCAGTACCGTCTACCCTTCACCAAAAACTAAAATTGATAAAGAACGAGGCAGTTTTAACTATCCACGGAGAGAACAGTATTCACCCCCCGAAATGAGGAGAGGGCACAACTTTGCTAGAAGTTCGGCATAGCGAAGATGATGTGTTGCTCAGTGGCTTTCAGTTCGATGAAACACAGACTGTTCAGACGCTGATGAATGAAGAAGAAAAGTATGTCAACCCACAAGCTTTAATGATGATGAGAAAAATGTCCTTCTTCCCTGGCATGGGATTGGGACGTAAACTGTAGGGAATCCCGTAACCCATTCAGGTATTGCCGACTTTGCACCATTTTGGTCTTGGGGATGATCCAACGGAAGAAGATCTGGAAGGGCCTAGAAGGGGACGAAAGGCTAATTATTCTGGGATGCTCAATGGGTACTTCGTCATGGAGGGGGAAGATTTCCCGTTTTGTGGCATTCCGGAGCCGTGGGTCAACGAAGAGACCAATCAAAAGTTGCCAGGGTTAGAGATCTTTTTCAGCCACCAGCTATCTGATACGGAAGAGGAAGAAACAATGGAAAGAGAGAAGAAAGAAAGGAAGGTTCAGGAAGAGGACTGGGCTGACAAGTTTGATGGAGCTAACCTGAACGTGCTGTTCAATAAGAATATGGCTCAGTTGCGTCTAACCGAATCAGACTGCTTCATGATGGGTTTCAGCACCAAGCTTATCGTCAATGCTGCTACAAAAGAAATAAAGAATTGGACCATTGAGTTTTGTAATGAGCAGGTCGTCTATCTTGAGTCCGAATTTGAGTCGGAGTCTGTAGTCGAGGGTACATCTGTTGGTGCTCCTCCCCATGCTTTTACCATCGAGTTTGTAATTTTCATTGTTCTTAATGAAAAAAAATGAAGTTTCCGATTACTCTGCTTTGTTTGATTTATTTCATACGCTTTTCTATAATTTTGAATTCGACGGGAATATTTTTGAAGAAATAAAACTTTTAATAAAAAGAGAAGAAGAAATGCGTGCCCAACCAATAATTGAAGAAACTTTGTCAATAAACCTGGGTAATGAAACTAACCCGCAAAATGTTCAAATTGGTTCTTCTTTATCCTTAGTTGAAAAAGAACAACTAATAACTTTATTATAAGAATTTAAAGTGTATTTGCATGGTCTTACGAGGATATGTCCGGAATTGATCCTGACATTGTCCAGCACCATATCCCCTTATACCCTGATGCTAAACCGGTCAAACAAAAATTAAGGCAAATCTGACCAAAATAGGCTCTAAGGATCAAAGAAAAAGTTGCCAAGTAAATCAACGTTTGATTCCTAATGGTAACCGAGTATCCGAAATGGGTAGCTAACATTGTTCCAGTGTTAAAGAAAGATTGTCGTATCCGAGTCTGCGTGGATTTTCGGGACCTCAACAAGGCTAGCCCGAAGGACGATTTCCCACTGCCACACATTAACGTCTTAGTAGACAGTACAGCGGGGCATGCCTTGCTATCATTCATGGATGGCTTCTCCGGATATAACCAAATTTTAATGAATTTCGAGGACAGAAAAAAGACGACATTCACCACACCCTGGGGAACCTACTGTTATCGTGTGATGCCATTCGGTCTAAAGAATGCAGGGGTAACCTATCAAAGGGTTGCCACTACTCTGCTGCATGACATGATACATAAGGAGGTCGAGGTGTACGTAGATGATATGATAGTCAAATCCAAGGATCGGGATGGCCACATCACAGCACTACAAAAGTTCTTTGAAAGAATTCAGAAGTACAAGATGCGACTCAACCCATAGAAATGTGCCTTTGAAGTCACTGCCGAAAAAATGCTTGGATTTATGATCACTCAATGGGGCATTGAAGTTGATCCTTCAAAGATTAAGAAAATTTTAGAAATGCCTCCTCCAAGGACTGAGCGAGAAGTCAAAGGCTTTCTGGGTAAAATACAGTTTATCAGTCGATTCATCGTAAAACTGACAACTACCTGCGAGCTGCTCTTTCGTCTACTAAAGAAAGGAGTCAAGTTCGAATGGGATCAAAAATGCTAAGATGCCTTTGATGCTGTGCGACAGTACCTACAAAACCCTCCTGTTTTAGCTCCTCCCGAATCAACAGGCCATTGATCCTCTATTTGTCAGTGACTGATTCAGCTATTGGATGCATGCTTGCATAAGAAGGAGAAACCAAAATTGAAAAGGCCGTCTACTACTTAATCAAGAAGATGATCGGGTCAAAAATACGGTACACGCCGCTGGGGAAGACATGTTGGGCCTTAGTTTGGGCTTCTCGAAAACTAAGGCATTACATGTTGTCTTTCACGGTGAACATCATCTCTCGGATGGACCCGTTGAAATACCTATTCGAAAAGCCAGCGCTAACAGGAAGGTTGGCTCGATGGTTGCTGCTATTATCTGAGTTTGATCTCCAATATGTCACCCGAAAGTTAGTCAAAGGCAGAGCAGTGGCAGAATTTTTGGCCGACTAACCAGTTGAAGGGGATGAAGATACAGAGTTCCAGTTTCATGATGAACAACTGATGAAAGTCGAGGATGACAAATGGACTCTATATTTTGATGGCGCATTCAATCAATACAGCTATGGAATAGGAGTCCTTCTTGTCACTCCCGATGAATCGCACGTTTCGCTATCTCTAAAGCTCAATTTTGAAATCACCAACAATCAGGCTGAGTATGAAGCGTGTTTAGCTGGATTGGAGGCAGCTTTAGAACTAGAGGCAAGAAAACTAGAAGTCATTGGAGACTCAGTACTGGTAGTTTCACAAGTAAGAGGAGAGTGGAAGGTCAGGGATTTAACCTTAATTCTCTACCATCGAGAACTAGAAAAATTGATACCATGCTTTAAATCGGTGATTTTCACTAATATACCAAGAATGCAGAACAAGTTCATCGATGCACTAGCCACCCTAGCATCCATGATTGACATATCACCCGGAGTTCGGAAGAGACCTTTGATAATTGAGCAGAAAAGGAAGTTGGCGTATGAGATGACAGCCGCTATTGAAGAAAGCACTGACGGACTTCCATGGTACCTTGACATTCAGAACTTCGTAGAGAAAGGAGAATATCCCAAGTTTTCCAGCAAGAAGGACAAAAGGGCAATACGATGACTATCTGCACAATTTGTCATTTGCGGTGGCAGATTATATAAACGAGGACATTCTAGGGTTAATAAGCTGTGTGTAAATGCGGAAGAGGGCCAAGAACTGATGAAAGAAATACACGCAGGAGTCTGCGGGCCACACATGAGTGGAAATATGTTAGCCAAGAAAATCCTATGACAGGGATACTTTTGGGTGACAATGGAGACAGATTGTATACAGTTCGTGCGGAGGTTCCATAAGTGTCAGATTTATGCAAACCTTATGCACATCCCCCCGTCTCAGCTATACAGCCTGACGTCACCATGGCCGTTCTCAGTATGGGGCATCGACGTGATTGGCAGGGTAACACCAAAGGCATCCAATGGATATGAGTTTATCTTAGCGGCCATCGACTATTTCACCAAGTGGGTGGAGGTAGCTTCCTACTCGGTATTAAAAGCCTCTCATGCTGCTAAGTTCATCAAGAAAAATATCATTTGCCGGTACGGTGTTCCCCATGAGGTCATCTCAGATAATGGCTCACATTTCCAAGAGGAGATCCTGGATCTTTTTGATGAATACCTGATAGTGGCTCATAAGTCCTCACCATATCGGTCGCAAACCAATGGAGTAGTCGAAGTAGCAAACAAGAATATTAAGAAAATTCTACAAAAGATGATCAACTCACATAATAATTGGCCGAAACATCTACCATTTGTACTATGGAGATACCGAACGTCGATCAGAACTTCAACCGGAACTACGCCGTACTCTTTAGTGTACGGGATGGAAGTCGTGCTTTCCATTGAGGTGGAAAACCCCTCACTAAGAGTAGTGGCTGAGTCCAATATTTCAGAAGCCGAATAGTAGAGGAACCGGATGGAAGAGTTGCTCTTGTTTGATGAAAGAAGACTGCAAGTCCTATTTCATGTACAAAGTTACCAAAGAAGGATAGCTCGGGCGTTCAATAAGAAGGTCAAGACTCGGGACATCAGAGAAGGAGATTTGGTTCTCAAAGAAATTAGAGCTCCCATCTTCGACCCGAGAGGCAAGTTCAAGCCAAACTGGTCCGGACCGTTTCTGATCAAAACCATCATGATCGGTGGTGCAGTCATTATTATGGACTTGGATGGAAATGTGTTCTCCACTCTAGTTAATCTCGATCAGCTCAAAAAATACTATCCCTGAGGTAAAAATAAGATAAAAAAATAAAGGCTCGCTGAATAGAAAATCGAAAAGGTAACTCAGGCAAAAAGTTAGAGCAGCCCGTAAGGCCGAAAACCTGAAAGGGCGACCTTAGCAAAAATTAAGGCATCACAAAATGAGAGTGTCAACACTCGAGCGAAAATCGAGCCTGAACTACGTTATAGCCTGATTCCATCTTTTTGGGATACGTAAGCAGCTTCTTTTAAAGAAGTTCGACCACTTTCTTTGTCTTTAACCATCTTTGAATTTGAATAAGATCAATGCAAATTAATTTCTGAATTTTAATAATAATGTCATTAAAACTTTGGATAAATTTAAATCATCTTAAACATAAAGTAGGAGTTTGTCATTACTTCGATCAGAATTACAAAGTTTTGAATAAAAGGAGGGGCACGCAAATCCCAACCTCTACAAACAAAATAAGGAAAAACTATAAAATTTTCGAAACAAAGCAAGAGGCCTCAAGTTCTCCTTCTTTTTGCTGCTTGCGTTCCTTCTTCTTTATCTTATTTCTCCCAATCCTGCATCAGTCATGTCTTGTATTCAGGAAAAAGATCAGAGCACTGCAACTCATGCATCTCCATCATTGAACGGAATGGCCAGGCATCCTGATATGATGATAGAAACGGAGCCCGTAGTATGGATGAAAACAGACGGCCTCGAATGCTGGGGAAGATGATCTGATCGCGACCAAACTGCCGTATGATCCGATGGGGGTAATAGAAGGTAGCCTGACGCAATCCGACCAGCAGAACACCAGGGTGATCCATAGTGGTCAGAGTCATAGCAGGAATTTGCCACCAAGAGCACTACCAGGTAATGTCTGGGCCAATCAGAGAGGAAAGATACTGTCGCCAAGATGCCTTAGTGTCACATATCTGATAACGCGGACGGTAAAGGAAAGCAGCGGCATTATGCCTATCAGTGGGAGAGTTTTGCACAAGGTTTATCTTCTACATCAGCCAGATCTGCAGCAAAAGTTAGAACAGTAAGAGAAAAGCTTTGCAGTATGACAGAGAACTTGATACAGAGGAAGAAGTTAGACTCACTTGGAGAAGTAAAGGTGTACCAGTAAAGGTGGTGGTCTCACCACGATGAACAGAGTCCAAGCCCAACATTATCTCGGCCAGAACAAGGGGCACAAATTCCTTCGCCGTCCACATTTGGCCAGCAATGTCAACCAGGGCACAACTAACCCGCCCGTCAGGAGGAACAAGGAGATACTGGGTGAGGAGGCAGAAGCAAAGTGCGTAACGATGTCGCAGCTAAAAGTCGATATCGCTGAGATCACCAGTAGGATGAAACCTCTCAATAAGCCACGGGATGTCAAGACAGTCGCTCGAGGTTAGAAAAGAAGCCTCCATCCTGGATAGGCCACAAAATTGCATCACTTGCTGCCGAACCGAGAGAAAGGAGGCAGGAACAATGACAGAACTCCGTGGAGACAAGTCCAAAATGGCAGCGAACTCCTCCACAGTGGGGAAGAGTTCTTCGAGGTCAAACTGAAAGACGTGGGACTGTGGATCCCATAGTTGAACGGCGGCCTTCAACAATGGTTCGTTGATCTGCACGGCCATGAGATGAAACAAAGAGTTGATCCCAAAAGAAGCGAAGTTCAGACGTTCAATGTGGGAGAGTGCCTCAATCCATGAAGAAAGTGAGATAGCCATTTGAGTGTAAGCAACATAAAAGGGAGCCTCCAGGGCTGAGTTTATAAGGCAGGAAAGGGCGGGAAACTAAAAATTCGGCGAAAGGCACACTCATTGTGGCGGCCACCACCTTAGAGTTCACGACCGTCAACTTGAAAAAGTGTAGTACAGTGACATCATCACTTTGACCAGGCGACCGCCATGTTGGAGGTGGCGACCGCTATGTTAGAGGTAGTTAGTTGTGGTGGCCGCGATGTTGAAATGTGGCGGGTGTGTGTCAGCTTCTGTGGCTTATACAGAATTTTGATGTTTGCATTATACAGTACAGTTTGGGGCAACAAATGAAAAAGAAGCATATGACAAAAATAGTAAACTGGCACGAAAGCTCAAAAATGCAGTATAGTGTATCAGAGTGTAAACTGGGGCACCTAGGCCCAATAACCAACAAAATTGAGACACGCAGGGCCGAGAATCAAATGTATGTAAATGTATCTGACTGGGACACGCAGGCCCATAAAAAAATAAATATAAAGACTAGGGGGAAAAGAGCTCTCTCTCTCAAAGATGCCTCGGGCGGACCTGGCGGGAAGGACCGGCCTCATCTGAGCTGACGTCCTCGAAAAGCCGCTCGATGTCATCATCATCGTCATCACTGCCAGAGGAAGACGATATGGCTCTGGAGCGGGTCCTAGCAGATGAGATGGATCCTCTGGAGCGAGCTCTGGAAGAAGTAGCGCGAGATCCACTGCCTCAAGCAGGAGTTAGAACCGGGGCAGGAACAGGAGCAGGTGGTGGAATAGCAGCAGCTACAGGAGGCTGTCGAAAGAGACAAAGAAAAAGAAAATAATAATGAAACAATATAAAGGAGAGCAAAGAAAGCAAAAGACAAACACTCACCGGCCGAGGAACAAAATGGATCCCAGCTGCATGCAAAGCAGCATCCTGCTGGCGGATAAGGGTCCGCTGGCTGCTCATCACCAGCATAAGACGGTCCAGCCAAGCCTGATCCATCTGTTGAGAAATAATACAGAACTGAACAGTCTATAAATAATGGAAGTACAGAAAAGGATATAACGCAAAAGAACAAACCTATGCATGTACTGGCTGGAACTCTAGTGCTAGAAGAACTGGGATAGGAATATCGAAAGGATACCCATCCACGAAGAAAGATACAGTCCAGGGTATCTCGACATACCCAACCTAGCCCCACCAGCCGGACTAGCAGCAGCAGCAGCAGGACCGGCGTCAGCAGCTATAGCAGCACCAGCACCAGCACCAGCAGCCTTCGGAACCGGTCCCCTCCTCTTACCGCTAGGGCCAGCCGGGCCAACACCTAATGAACCCATCAGGTGTACCCAAGCCCAGGCTATGTAGTCCCCGTCCGCCACCAGCAGCTCCAAAACTAGGGTCCCCACCATCTCCAGCAGCAAGTCGACGCGGCCTATATGATCAGTCTGACGCATGCAGACTGGAGGAACCACCGGTATCCTGAAGTGATCAAGGCCAAGCGACTGACGGACCACTCGCTCGCTAAGATAATGCTCCCAACCGAATGGATCCTCCAGTAGGATCCGTCGCGCAGCAATGTCGCGACTGCGCATCAGATCTGCACCGACCCGATCCTTCACTCCTCGCCAGACATCCCAGTGAACCTGCAGTAATTCAAAGAATAATACAGTATAGTGTGCCGACCAATATGCAATACAGTAATCAGTATGCATTACAGTACAGTAAACAGTTGTGAACAGGATGCAATACGGTAAAATAGTAAAATGATACCTGGTCAGGGGTCAGCCGGTCAAGTGAGACCCGAAAGCGGTTGATGTCCTTCGCTTCAGCCTTCTTCCCCTTCAGCCCACGGGACCATCGGGCTGCTTAGAGAATAACCAGAGGGTTTACTGCGGAGTTCGCCGGGACATGAAGCCCGAGGAACTCGTAAGTCCACAGCTACAATGAAGAAGGCGTTAATCAGTAAATAATGGACAACAGGAGAATGAAATGAATGGAAAAATACATGAATTAAATCATACCTCCCAGACCCTTCAGTATCCCCCGATGCTAAGCACCTAAGGGAACCGGGTCAGTGTCTGCATAAACCTATAGAGAGTGGCAAGGGCAGCTCCTCCCCAGTCGAATGAAGCAACCCGGTCCAAGCGAGCAAGGGCACCAAGGTAATGCAAATGAATGGTATCCTCCTTGTTCGAAAACAAGGAGGTACCAAACATATACATCAAAAAGCCCTGGGCGACCCACTCGAAGTGGCGGGGCTCAAAGTAGTGGAAGTGGCGGAAGCGCTCGAAGAACCAAGTGTATCGAACCCGGTCTTTGTCTATCTACATAGGGATGGCTCTAAGGAAATATAGCAACGCGTCGGCGGATCGAGCTATGCACGGGTCGAATGGGATAGGAGATCCTCCGGCCCGGATGCCAGTGATGAGAGGAAAGTCGAGAGGCGTCAGGGTAGCCTCGAAAGTAGTGAAGTGGAAGGTATTGGTGGTATCCCACCACCCCTCAGCAAGGGCCGTCAGCCAAACCCGGTCATTGCTCGTCCTACCCACCAGGGGTATGAATCGAGCAAAGTCGGAGGTATCAATAATGACCCGGCTAGGAGTAAGGAGGGCATCATACCACTCCAACACCTCCCTGAATGCAGAACCTCTGAAACCTCGGACGTAATGACCGACCTGAAAAGAACAGATCAAGCATATGAGATATGCAGCCAATAACCAATCTTTCAAGCCCTGATAAATCAGGCAAAATCCCTAACCCTAGGTTCGTGTGTATATGACGACTCTTCGATTTCTTTCAAGCCCTGATAAATCAGGCAAATTCTATTACCCTAGGTTCGTGTGTATGTGACGACCCTTCGATTCCCTCAAGCCCTAGAAAAAGACTAGGCACCCTAACCCTAGATTCGTGTGTATATGACGACCCTTCGATTTTCTCAAACCCTGATAAATCGGATAAATTTCCAAACCCTAGGTTCGTGTGTATGTGACTACCCTTCGGTTCCCTCAAGCCCTAGAAAAAGACTAGGCACCCTAACCCTAGGTTCATGTGTATATGACGATCCTTCGATTTTCTCAAGCCCTAATAAATCAGGTAAATTTCTTGATTCTAGGTCCGTGTGTATGTGACGACCTTTCGATTTTCTCAAGCCCTAAAAAAAGACTAGGCACCCCAACCCTAGGTTCGTGTGTATGTGACAACCCTTCAGTTTTCTCAAGCCCTGATAAATCAGGCAAAATCCCTAACCCTAGGTTCGTGTGTATGTAACGACCCTTCAATTTTTTTAAGCCTTGATAAATCAAACAAATTCCCTAACCCTAGATTCGTGTGTATGTGACGACCCTCCAGTTCTTTCAAACCCTAGTAAAAGATTGGGAATCCTAAATCCTGGTATGCTAGACAGATCTCTACTCTTTTGTGTTATATATATATATAAAATAGAGGCAAAAAAAATCTCCCCTTTAATGTTAGTATTTTGCCCCTTTGTCCCAATTTTCTTTAATTTCTAGAATTTTTATAAAATTTTTAAGAATTATCTCAAATTTGTTTCTTATTTTCTAGGATTTTCTTAAAATTTTTAGAATTATCTTAAAATTGTTGTTCAATTTCTATAATTTACAAAAAAAATTTCAATTTTCTAAGATTTTTTTAGAATTCTTCTAAAAATTTGCCCAATTTTCTACAATTTTTCTTGATTTTCTAAAATTTTTCAAAATTTGTTAGAATTTTCTATAAAAAAAAGTTTTTTTTAAAAATTTTCCTAAAACCTCTCCAAAATTTCTACAATTTTCTAAAAAAAATTTCAGTTTGTTTTTAAAAATTTTCTAGGATTTTCTAAAAATTTCTTCAAAATTTTCTAAAAATTTTTTTTTAAAAAAAAGAAAGTTTCCTCCTAGGATTTTTTAAAATTTTCTAGAATTTTTTTAAAAAAATTTCTTAGATTTTCTAAAAGATTCTTAGAATTCTTCAAAATTTTTAGAATTTTCTAAAATTTCTTCCTAGGATTTCCTATGATTTTTCAAAATTTTTTCCGGATTTTTCTAAAAGATTCCTAGGATTTTTCAAAATTTTTAGAATTTTCTAAAGCTTCTTCCTATGATTTTTCAAAGTTTTTAGAATTTTCTAAATTTTTTCCTATAATTTTTCAAAATTTCTCTTCAATTTTCCTAAAATGTTCATAAGATTTTCTAAAAGATTCCTAAGATTTTTCAAAATTTTTAGGATTTTCAAAAATTTTCTTCCCTAAATTTTTCAATGATTCCTAGAAAATTTTCTAAAATTTTTTAACAAAATTGCTTTTTGATAAAAGTTACCTCTTTAGTCGTTATATCCCAAAAAATAAAAATAAAAATTTTTTCCCTTAATTTTTATGCTTTTCACTAAAATAATTTCCTCTTTTATTGTTTGTTCAAAACCCTAGTGCCCCTACTGTTTTAATCTTCATTGCATAGTTACCTAAGCTAAGCTCAAATCCCGAATATCGCACTTCATCTATCATTCGTTATTATATCAAAACACATTATCATATCATTTGGGGGATCCTAGGCATGCGTCTACGTTTCACATATCATGAAAACATGCTTTAAATAGGAATATGTAACCTACCGAGGGTTGCTGACGAGGGTTGCTGACGAGAGATGTGGTGGTCAGGCTCCCGGAGAAAAACGTCAGCAGCAACCGCGTCAGCAGGAGGCTCGTAGCATCTCATCCCGCGGTATACAATGCGACGAGGAACCGGATCATAGGTGTGTGGGTCAAAAGGTGCTGGATCACCCTTTCTAGCATCTGGATCCAAAAAATCAGCCATCGCGGCCTTGGCAGCAGCATCTGCAACCGCCTGTGCCTCAGCAGCTGCCCGGGCCTCCTCCTCAGCTGCCTGGCGATAGGCACGCTTTGCCTCAAGAAGGAGAGCATCCATCGCAGTGCTCGGCTGCGAAGCAGTGACCACGTTGGCAAGGAGACTGGTGGCCGTATCCCTGAGTATCCCCATGGAAGAGCTCTCAGCAGCAGAAGGACCTCGTCGTACCCCCAAGTCATCGTCTCCATGGCCCTGGCCCACCATGAAGAGGATCGGAATCACAAAGAGTAGAGTAAACATCATGTGATAAATAATATGTTTATTATATTTTCTTTTAATATGTTTTTATGTACCTTATTAACAAAAATGATTTTCAAAACTACATAAATAATTTTTTTTTCTTATTATGTGTTTTTGTGCATGTCAGAGGGATTTTATTTTTAATATTTATCTTCCGACAAATTTAATTTTAAGCCGTAATTAGGCTTTTAATTATTTTTATCTCGTACCTCGTTTCGAATTTTTAGGTCTTAACTCGACCTATTAAATTCGTGGTTTATCTTTCGATAAATTTAATTTTAAGCCGTAACTAGACTTTTAATTATTTTTATTTCGTACCTCATTTTGAATTTTTAGGTCTTAACTCGACCTATTAATTCGTAGTTTTCTCTGATAAACTTAATTTTAAGTCGTAACTAGTCTTTTGATTATTTTTATCTCACGTCTTGTCCCGAATTTTCAGGTCTTAACTCGACCTGTTAATTCACGGCTTTCTTTCGATAAATCTAAATTTAAGTCATAAATCTGGTTTTTAATTATTTGTATCATGTTTATCCTAAAATTGTGAGGTCTTAACTCGACCGATCAATTCGTGATCGTTTTCCCGATTAAGATAATTTCTTGGATCTTAATTCGATCATTTTAATTATTTTACCCTCAACCGAGTTCTTAAATCTTAAAACTCTATCTTTGACTTGCTTACACTCCCTTTAGATCTTAACTCGATCTTTAGGTTTTGTTCGATCATACCAGCGTCTGCATCATGTTAACATCTATATCGTGTCGCATCATATTTCTTGCATATTTGCATTTTGCCTCAGGAACTACGTTTTGGTCTGATCCCTAGCAAAAGCAAAAAAAGGTACGTAGGCAGCTCGATGAAAGTTCGAGTACGACTAACATCATATGCATGCTTGTGTGTTTGTGGCTTAAGATTGACAGTTCGGTCAAATAGCTGTTGTCTCTGGGTCTTTGATATAACTTGTATCACGCATTGCTATACGAGTTATATCAAAGAGGGACAACTGTAGACACCCTAATTTGACCCCACCAATCTTAGGTGAATCCAATGATGAAAACAACTGGAATAGTGCTTCAGTTCAATCCTCAGGAAGTGATCCAAGCTCGGTAATTGAACCCAACCATCAAAAACCATCAGAAAGCTTCAAAACCAATGAAGTTGTACCAAACCGTCGATAACTTGTTGCCCAAGTCGTTACCAGAAGTGGCGACCGCCATGTTCATTATGGCGACCGCCAATAGAACCTTGTGGAACCTTTTCCAATATGGCGACCGCCAACTCATATTGTGGCGGTTGCCAACTTCGAATGGCCTGACATGTCTAAAAACGTGTCAACATCTCATTGGTTGAAAAACTCTATAAATACCGTACCTATGGTACATTTTCAAGGACATAATTTGAGTGTGAGGTTTTGAGAGTGAAGTTCTGCCGAGACGCCAAACAATTCCGAGCCATGACGCTGAAGCCCTGCCAAAATACCGAGTCCCGAACCTCCAACACTTATATTGAAGCCTTGCTTGGATCACCACCTAAGGATTGGATCATTGAAGCGCATTTCCCAACTTGAGGATTCCCCAGCGATCTAGGTATATTGTTTGGACTCCCGATCTTTCTAACTATATTCATTTTCTTTTGGAGTGATCGGATTAAATTCAATTTCAATTCGCACATTTCTTTCATTCGAAAAGTAAGCCTTATTTCTTACTTAATTTGTTCCATTTTAGTTTAATATTCCTAATTAATTATTTAATTCACACATTCACACTTAACACACTTGTTATTTTCTTATTTTTATTTATTTATTTATTATTATTCATTCATTAATTAGTGCTAACATGTTTTAGCAATTACAATTTAATAATGTTGTTAATTGTTATAATAATGCACTTACATTTATGTGAATGTAGTAATTAATACTACATTTCATATTTAAGCTAAATAGTTGTTTTTAATTTTTTTTTATCTTTTTAGTATTTATTTTCATTTTCTTTTCTTTTCTAGTAATCTTAATTTAATATCTTTTTCTTTTAAGTATTAGTTTAATAATTTCTTCCTCTTTATTTCTTTTATTTGCAATGTAGTTTTAATTTTTTTTTCAATGCTCCATTTTCTTTTCCTTTCTTTTCTTTCTTTTTATAATATTACTTTAATGTTCCTTTATTAGCCTTTATTTTTTATTTTCGTTTTATTTTCTTTAGTAGTAGTGTAATTTTCTTTCTTAGCATCTTTTTTCTTTTTCTTTTCTTTTTTCTTGTAGTATACCTTTATTTTCCTTTTTAATGTCCCATTTATTTTCTTTAATACTAATGTTCCATTTTTCTTTATTTTCTTTATTAGCTTAAAACGTTCAATATAACTTTTCTTTTTCTTTAATGTTAGTATTTCTCTTCTTTTCTTATAAAATTTCTTTTATTATTTCTTAATTACTAGTTTTAATCTTCTCGAATTTTCTTTTCTTTTCTTATCTTATTATTATTACCTTTATTTTTCTTTTATTGTTGTCCTTTTCTTTTTAATGTTAACGTTATTTTCTTTCATAGTATTAAACCCAAAAACCACAAAAAAAAAATCTTTTAAGTTAATTCTCATCTTTAAATGTTAGTATAATTTTTTTTTAGCAATCCTAGGTAATTTTAGCAATTTAGCATATTTTTACTCTTTTACTTGGATCATACTAGTTTAGATTGTTTAAACCATATTGCATGTCGGTATGTTTCACGTATCCTTTAGATAGAAATTGCATGCCATCGGATTTATGATTTTTCTTTTGACACTTATTTATTTTGGAGTGTTATGTACATATTTTATATATTTTCTATACTTGATTTTGAATGTTCTCTCTTCACCCTTATTTTCTTTATTTGCATGCATTTGAGAAATTTTATTAAAGAACCAATGATGATTAGTAGAGGCCAACATTATGGTTGGGCGAACGGGGTGCCTAACACCTTCCCCGATTCGTACTTTAGCCCACGAACCCTCTCTGGTTAACGTTTTAAAGATCAGTAGTCAATTTTGTTTTTCTTAATTTTTCTCAAAACTAAGTGGCAATTCTATGTTCAACAAAAGGGGTTTTCATTGTGTTAAAAGATTTTTCTAAACATTATTTGAATTTCTTATTTTTGAACATTTTTTAAAATGACCCCCAAATCCCAAAGTCACAGTCATGCTTTCGGATGAATCAGATTTTGATAGCTGAATACGTTCGTTCTGCCGATATTCGAAACTCATCTAGCCTGCTCCTTCACCCAACCCCGTCTCTCTCCGATCTGTGTTTTTTTTTTCTGATCGCGTTTGCATATTTCACCTCTCCATATTCGTTCTTTACTTGTTTGATCTAAAGGATCCTATAGAGGTCACTGCTCATGACCAATCATAAACCGCCAAGACATTATTAATTCAGTTTTATCTTCTTCAAAAGGGTAACAGAAGTTGATGGCACTTAGCTCACCCTTAATGCATGGTGTTAAAATTGTGTCTTAAAATATAACCAAAAAAATATATAAAAAAGTGGAATCTAATTTTATATGTTTAGTTATTGTTAATTTAATGATGTATGTTTGCTCTAATGATGTATGTATGTTTGCCAATTGTTGTAATTAATATCTGAATAAGCAATTTGCTTGGAATGAGAAACTGAATGGGGGCTCCAGATTCAGCCATAAATAATGCAATAAATCTTCTGTCAAATAAATAGCTACTAAATTGAACTTCCATAAGTGGGGTCAAAAATTAATAAATACAAAAAATCCCAAACATATCCTACAGAGTAGTATTCTAATTACAAAATAAATATCAATATTTTTCTTTCAAGTTATGTGGTTCACAAAATATATTACTTTTGACAAAATTACATACCATTCATTCTCCATAAACACTAACAAATAAATAATGTTTTTTCAAAAAAATATCTTCAGAGAGCATCAAACATCTCTTTAAGACCACCAGAAACAGCAAAACACTCACACAACTTAATCCTCCAATAACCGCAGCACATCTCTGAACAACACCTAGCGAATCAAATTCAATTTAACAAAATTAAACATACGAACATTAATGAATATATATAGTTTATTTAAAATTAAACAAATTATGCCAGGGTCTTATACTAAAAAACATGTTTTTATTGTTTTTAGTATTTAAATTTATTCATTAATAAAATTATTTTTTCATTTTATGAGAATCTTAATAAGCAATGTATGTAGTTTCATTATTTAATTTAACGTTAATGCATGAATGTATGTTATTTTGCACAGTATTTAATCTGGCGTGTAGAGTTTGGCTTACATACGAAAGATCAGATTATCGGTTCTTGCAGAATATAAGTTTTCGGTTTACGGCTTAGATAGAATTGGACATACCATCGGTACAATTGTAACGCAGAATTTTAGTATACCTGTCTTGATTGCGGAGAACAAATAATAGCGTCACATATTGTTCCGACTCGCTATACTAATACACTTCGTGTGTATTGAGCAGGATCACGTTGGGATAATTAATTTTATACTGATTATATAAATTAATTCACATTCTATGGTTATTATGAGTGTTTATACTTTTAATTCTAAAATAATTAATTATTTACGTATATTTAATATTCGTTATTTTGATTCATTATAGGGTGCGATCTTTTACGGGTCTATAATCCCGGTGAGTTGGATGATAATATTAATTGTATAGTAAATATTAATTATTGATGGAATCCATGTCTCGAAAGATCGGGATTAACGATAACCCTTTAAGGAAACTTATAAGTTTTGACCGAGCCAAACCTTACAGGTGGATTTAATTATCCGGAAGTCAAATAAATTAAGCGGAAGGCCTTAAGAAATTTATTTAAGAAGTCAATTAAATATAATTATCAATAATTTAATTTAATCGGTGGGTATCGAAAATCTTAACGTGGAGAGAATAAATAAGCATTTAATAACAGGAGCTCCAATATTCGATTTTGAGAATTTGGCTGGCAGTGCAATTATAATTTTTTAGTAGAATGAATTATAATTAATATTTTTATGAAATTGCTTTTGGGTTGAAGTGAATTTTTATAATTATAATAGGAGTTCAAGTCATATTTACTATACAGGTCCCTACTATAACCCTATATATATGTAGTTATGTAAACCCTTGCGCACACAATTAATCTCTATAGTTTAGGTTTTCACGAATCCTATAGTTGGCTAGTTACGATTTTGAAGAACACGAGAATTGTAACCCACACTACGTCGTGTCTCTTGCATTCGAGAATACAATAGAAGACTTGAATCTGAAACTTCAACTTGAAGTCTACAACCGCGAAAGTTTCTAAACTAAAAGTTGTTGCAGTAACCGAAATCAAACTTTCCAGATTTCGTAAGGTATAACTCTAATATAATTTTAGGAGTATATACTGAATTTTATTTTGATCGTTTAACATTAAAATTTTTTAATATAGAGCCAGTTTTGGCGTTTGCCCATCCAATTTCTTTTAAGCTTAAATCATGTTCGAATCAATAGATCTTGACAGTTTAACTCCAACAAATTAGATTAAACTTACCTTAATAAAATCAATCATTAACTACTATAGATTGGGCTTATGATGATTTTCCTTTCATTACTTCTACAAAATTGAACGATACAGGAAATTAAATATACCAAATACCAAACTGTATTTATAATCAATAAATCAATGTTATTACCTTATTTAAGTTTTTCATATTCTTCTACCTCATCCATTCCATCTCGAGTGGATATTGACGTTGATGGATGTTGTAATCAATTTTGTGTACATATTAAGAATACGTTCTCCAGTATTAAAGGCAGATTTAGAAGCAATTGTAGAAATTAGAATATCTAGAACATTCCGTGTCATTTGTGAGAGAATGCGATAGTTGGTAGCATTAGTCTTCAACCAAAATAAGATATCAAAATTTGAATTATCATCTTCACAATCCCCTGCCAAAAACCTTTCTAGCTCTGATTTGTTGCTCATGCTATCTTCTTCTTCCAAATGTCTCTTAAATTGAGAGGTAAACATAGCATGAGGATCTTGTTTATCAAAGCTCTAATATCTTGAACTATATTACTTGAATAATTTGCAACATACCACTCAAACAATTTATTCAAACCTATTGGATTTTGGGTCGGCTTTGGACCCAAGTCAGGCCCCATGGAGGATTTAATCAGGTAGGTATAATATAAATAGATACACCTATTGAATGGTGACTTTCCATTGGGTTGTAACTCTTATATGGTATCTAGTGGGTTTTTCTAAAAATACCCGGCCCATAGAACTCATGCAAAACATCTTTTTGGTTTTATTCCCATCGGGAATTCTTCTCTCTCTCTCTCTCTCTCTCTCTCTCTCTCTCTCTCTCTCTCTCTTTGTGTGTATGGTTCTTGTGTTTTAGAATT
>JAULJZ010220870.1:0-17739 GCA_032270985.1 Heliamphora pulchella
TTTCCTTTTCTGTTGAATATTTTCTTTTACTTTGTCTTTGATTGTTTTTATCTTTATGGTTTACATGAATATGCTTGACTTGGGTTCCATTTTATTTTCTCTGATTTTCTCTTTTTGCCATTGATTTTTTTTTCCTTTTACACTGACTTTAGTTGTTCTCTCTTTCACATGGATATGCTTATCCTGGGTCTGATTTGTGTGGATTTGCTTTTTCTTTTGTAATATGCTTATCCTGGGTCTGATTTGTGTGTAGATATACTCTTTCTTTCGTAACTTAGAATTCGTATGAAATATTGTGGTTGTTTGTCTTAAGACTATAGTTTCTTTTCTAAATGCTCAATTAGTTTTTTTTTCTTATAGGTGGTTGTAGAATTTTTAATTGGCTCATAATAACAATATTTTTCAAAAAGAAAAATAAGAGAGAAATAGATAACAAAGTTCATGCTGGATTAACTCCCAAATCTACCCTTGACCAGTGCCTGATAGTTTGGTGATGTTTGGCTTATCAGAGAATTTAAAGTACAAAAATTTAAGAAAATGTGTAATTATTGCAAATTCATTTTATGTTTATTTTGATGATCATGTTGTTCATATTATGGAACTCATAAAGAATATTATTTGTAAAAAAAAAATCAGAATGATCGAGTATGAGCCTATGTTTGGACTAGCTTTTTTAATAGGCATTTTGGCTTTTTTGTAAAAAAATAAATGTAAAAATATGTAAAAAAAAGTCAAAAAAATCACATTAAGCCAAACCAGTTGGCTTTTTTTGGCTTTTAAGCCAAAAAGCTCTTAAAAAAAGCTAGCCCAAACACAGGCTGAATAACTAAACTAATTGAGCATATTTATTATAAATACAATAAACGATCTATGCTTAAAATTGTACATACCATTAAAATAAATGTTATAAAGCACTACATCTATAGATATTGGATCAATCTAATTTTATACATAGATAACCTTCTCAATATTCTCTATAAGTGAAATAATTCATATCATCGAGATGAGTTTATGATGATTCCATAAAAATTAAATTTGTTTCTTCATTTTGTTCATTCGTCCGGAATTTTGTCTATTAAAATGTGTGATTGTCTATTAAATTTTATTCCTTCATTCTCCCCCCAATTTCTTTCTATTGTTTTTTTTCGCTGCTTTAGGAAAATTATTAAAATGCACGAGCAATGTAAAAAAAAATGGTGGAAGTGCCTTTAGGCACGGATCAATTCCTAGTTGTATACATGGCCCCATAGTATTACATGTCCACCTCTTCTCCTAAGTATTATGTATCCCATTCTATATTCCACAGTATTATATATCACGTTACCCTTTTATATCCTCTCATTTTATATTCGAATAAACAAACAGACCCTAGGTGGTGTAACCCATCAATCAATTGAATGGACTTGCATGAAGCCTCATAGGTGGGTCAAACTTGACGCGTGTGATTCTTACAGAGTTTTTCCATGAGTAGGCAGTGTGCGTGTTTCAGGTGTGGATTCGACATGAGAATTTACTTATCGAATAGGGACAGTCTTCAGGGTTTTCGATGCAGTAAAACGTGTCGGCTAGAAAATCACTAGTACCAAAATCCACAAGCCTGCTTGGATTTAGAGATACTCACCCTAAAACAAACACAAATAAGAGAAACTCTTTCAAATTCTTATTAATCTATCAACAATTGTCCCCCTCCACACCTATCAGCGAGGGAGCGCCACCGATGACTCCGCATTTAGAGTCCATCCTGATCAGGCTTCTGCAAATCTCGAGCTTCTCTCTTGTCATGGCCTTTGTCATCATATCTGTTGGATTCTTATCAATGTGAATCTTCACCAATTCCAACAGCTGCTTCTCAATTGCTTCACATATCTAGTGATAGCGAATGTCAATGTGCTTTGTACGAGAATGGTACATTGAATTCTTACTCAGATCAATTGCACTTTGACTTACCTTAAACTCCTGTTTTGGACCCAATTTTTGAAGAAATCGTTATAACCACAATATCTATTTCCCAGCATTAGCAAAAGCTACATACCTGGCCTCGATTGATCAATTCCCCTCCTTTAAAGATATAGATCCCCCTTTCCTAAGCACTCTTCTTGGGGTGTAGGAAGTGTCTGCAAGCCTAGTACTTTGAGCTCAACTGGACAAAGCAATACAATTTTGCAGCTTGGATTGCCATGATACAACTCCCCCTGCGAAAGTAAATAGAAACACAGATGTTGACTTTCGACCATAACTCTACAATCCGTGCAAGATCCTGTTGATAATCGACACTGAAATCCAACCAATCGGATTTGCAAGCAGCAATCTTTGACAAAATGGCGCAAAGATTTGGCAACAAATCTTAACGAAGCATTCGGCGCCGAGATATGAAAAATTGAGAAGCATATGGAAAATTGAGAAGCATGCATATGAATACGAATTTTTCTCCTATAAATAGATTACATTCTTATCAGTGTAAATTAGAAGAAAAAGGTAGAGAGATTCAGAGATATTGAGAGAAAAGAGAGTTGAACTAAGAAAGTGAGAGCTCCTCCTCCATTGCTGTATTTTTTTGTTCACAGTGAAATTGCTTTCTCTCTCCGTGGACGTAGGATATATATCTATCTAAACCACGTAAATATTGTCTCTCTTATTGCTTAAGAGTGTTTGATGTGCTAGATCGATCCTAATAAGTGGTATCAGAGCCTCGTTAGAAGTTTCTAAGCTCTTTGCCCCGATCTACCCAGAAATAATTTTGTTCAAATTTATTTTTGAGCATATCAGTGTGTAGATCTCGTCAAGATGATTCCGACAATAAATATACGTCAAAAACAGAGTTAAAATGAGCACTCTAGCTCTGTTTAAAGCATTCCGTGCATTGCTATAAGCCAAACGCGCCCTTCGTTTGCATTTTCAATGAGGAATACGAGCCGACCTGAGGAACCAACCCGAGCCGAGCCGCAAGCTGAGCCGCAAGTCGAGTTGAGCAAAGCTAGTGCGCCGAGTCGACCCACTAGTTGACTCACTAGTTGACCGAGTTAGCTCTTCTTCATCAACAGATAGTACCACCACGTCAGATACAGTTGCTAATGTGCTTTCGTCATCTACCTTCAACTAGTTATTGTCTTAACATGACTCTATCTTCTTAGATCAACAATACCTTTTGATATAACCCTTTTGGCCACATCCATAACATCTGATTCTAGATCTCGATTGGTCTCTAGACTTGTTACGATCTTAAGACCTTCTAAAGCCTTTACTTCTACCTCTGTTCCTACCTCTGCTTCTTCCTCGGCTCCTTCCTTTGTTCTCGGTAACAAGGGCATACGTCTGATTTGTGCATGTGTTCTTCTGTCTCAACTTCTCGTTGAACAAGGCATCCTTGACTGTGTTCATGATCAACTTTCCCTTCGATGCAGAGTTGCTGAGAAAGACCACCAATGTCTCCCATCTGTCTGGTAAGGAATTGAGCAGCATTAGAGCATACATCTCGTCGTCTAGCTTCATCTCGACGGCCTCTAGCTGATTTATTAGGCTTTGGAACTCGCTAGTATGCTCAGCAGTGGAACTTTCGGTCCTGAGCTTCAAATTTACAAGCCTTCTCATCAACAAGGCTTTATTTCAAGCGGTCTTGGATTGTACATAGCCTCTAATTTTGTCCAGAGACTATAGGTGCTCATCTCTTGAGCAACATGATGAAAAACACTGTGGTCTTTCCATTTTCCTGATCAGACCGATAGTTTTTGGGTTCATCCTTGTCCAAGCTGCCTCTTGTCTTTCCAATAGGCTCAGCCCCTTCATTCTTGAGTGGCTTATATAAATCCTTACAATAAAGAATATCCTTCATCCGTGGTTTTCAGATCGCAAAGTTGGAAGCTGTTAATTTGATCATGGCCCCTGGTGCTGAGTCTTCCATCTCTACTAAGTGGTTTCAAAATTCAAACAGAATTTTCCGAGATGAATTTGGCAAAACAAAAACTGTTGTTAGATCCAGAACAGCCGAAAACCTTAAGAACAAGCTTTCCCAAAAAATTATCAAATGTCAACTCTAGTCAACGGTCAAAGTCAACGGTCAACATTCAGCGATCAATGACGAGTTAACTCAATCAACCAACGAGTCAACTCGGTAGCTAGCTCGGCTCGGCTTCCTCACTGAAAAGGCAGACGAATGGCACATTTGGTAGGCTTCAATTCACGAAATGCTTTAAACGGATCAAGGGGCTCATTTTAACTCTGTTTTTTGCGTAAATATATCGTTGGAATCATCTCGACGAGATCTACACTGGTATGCTCAGAAAAATTAGACGAAATTCTTTTCTGGGAAGATCGGGGCAAAGAGCTTCAAAACCTCCAATGAGCCTTTGATACCACTTGTTAGGATCGATTTAGCGACTCAAGCAATAAGAGACAATATTTATGTGGTTCGGATATATATATATCCTACGTCCACGGAGAGAGAAAACAATTTCACTATAAAATACAACAATGAAGTAGGACTCTCTCTCTCTCTCTCTCTCTCTCTCTCTCTCTCCTCTCTTTGCTCTCAATATCTCTCAATCTCTCTGCCTTTTTCTTCTTGTAATCTACACTGATAAGAATATAATCTATTTATAGGAAAAAAATTTCTATTTATATGCATTTTCTCAATTTTCCAAATCTCAGTGCCGAATGCTTCGTCAAGATTTGTTGCCAGATCTTTGCGCCGCCGTTTTATCAAAGATCGTTGCTTACAAATACAATTGATTGGATTTGGGTGTGGAACATCAACACCGTTTTGTCAAAGATTACTACTTACAAATCCAATTGATTTGATTTGGGTGTGGACTATCAACAGTATTAATCAAAGGGTTCAGCCTAAGCCCAAGACCGCCTCTCTCAAGAACCAGGCTCGATCGATCGAGTATATGCTCTGGAAGGTTCATGTGTACACTCTCTCCAAACCTCAATCAGTCAGTATCCATCAATTGAGTTTTCTTTACAAACCCAACATAAAAATGGAGAGTTTGAGAAGTAATGTGCACAAGAAATTTGGAATTTAGCATCAATACGAGCCACATAATTTCCTTGTCATTCTCATAGCAGGGATTAACGTGCACAAAAAAATTGGAATCTAGCATCAATACGAGGCAAATAATTATCTTTACCTTGTGCGAGAGGAGGAAAGGCCGTTGTGGCAGCGGAGGTTATCGAAGAGTGGTGCTAGCAATATGTTGGGGCTGCAATGGAGAGAGCGAGAATGATAGAGGGTTGGCTGGCGGTGGCTTGGAACGCAACGAACACCGGAGGTGTGCGGCAGTTGTGAGCAACGGTGAGCGGGGGTAGTGAGCGACAGTGATCGGCGTTGAGCGGCGGCATCGGCGGGCGGTGAGATGCGAGCTGTGCGAGCAAGGCGAATAAGGCGGGCACTCGAAAGGGGGAACTGATCGATTACCGATTATGGCATATTTTAAGCTTAGTTGTAGGCCGTAGCTTTAGTTTATGAATTAATTCCATTATAAGATTCATTTTATAACAAGACATTTTATATTTTTGTTCAAAAATTACCTTCAATTTATAAATCGACTAGGAATTGACCCATGCCTAAAGGCACTTCCACCATTTGTTTTTAGATTACTCATGTATTTTAATAATTTTCCTAAAGCAGCAAAAAGAAACAATAGAAAGAAATTGGGGAGAGAATGAAGGAACAAAATTTAATAAACAATCACACATTTTAATAGACAAAATTCTGGACGAACGAACAAAATGAAGAAACAATTTTAATTTTTATGGAATCATCATAAACTCATCTCGATGATATGAATCAATTCACTAATAGAGAATATTGAGAAGGTTATCCATGTATAAAATTAGATTGATCGAATATCTATAGATGTAGTGTCTTATAACATTTATTTTAATGGTATGTACAATTTTAAGAATAGATCGTTTATTTTATTTATAATAAATATGCTCAATTAGTTTAGTTATTCATACTCGATCAATCTAATTTTTTTTACAAATAATCTTCTTTATGAGTTTCATAATATGAATAGCACGATCATCAAAATAAACATAAAATGTATTTGCAATAATTACACATTTTCTTAAATTTTTGTACTTAAAATTCTATGATAAGCCAAACATCACCAAACTATCAGCACTGGTCAAGGGTAGATTTGGGAGTTAAACCAGCATGAACTTTGTTCTCTATTTCTCTTTTTTTTTCTTTTAGAAAAATATTTTTATCAGGAACCAATTAAAAATCTACAACCACCTAAAAGAAAAAAAAAACTAATTGAGCGTTTAGAAAAGAACCACAATATTTCATATGAATTCTAAGTTACAAAAGAGAGTAAACCCACACAAATCAGACCCAGAATAAGCATATTACAAAAGAAAAAGCAAACCCACACAAATTAGACCCAGGATAAGCATATCCATGTGAAAGAGAGAACAACTAAAGTCAGTGTAAAAGAAAAAAAATCAATGGCAAAAGAGAAAAATAGAGAATAAAATTGAACCCAAGGCAAGCATATTCATGTAAACCATAAAGATAAAAACAATCAAAGACAAAGTAAAAGAAAATATTCAACAGAAAAGGAAAAAAAATTGCAAAAACCACATCACTTTCTCCTCTCTTCCAATTCTGGTTTTTTAAAAAAATTGCAGCAACCACAAAACGAAACCCACATGGACCTGGCGAATGCAACCAAACAAGCATCCATCAATGGCAGAACTCAAAAGCCTCTTCTCTCTCCTCAGGACCAAAAGAACCAAGGCTTTGGCTTTTGCCTTCATGTTTGCTTTCATTGCTTTCACTGTTTTTCTCGCCTTCAACCCTTCTTCTAACTCTTCTTCTCCCTGGTTCACCAATATCTTCTCTTCTTCTTCCTCAACTTCTTCTTCAACAACAACAATTTTCTCTGATAAATCTGACAGATCTCACTTCTCTTTTATTTTCTCTTTCCTTTTCCCAAATTCCTCCCAACAAATCCACTATCTTTCTCCTCCTCCATCCCCAATCAACGCTACCAGATCTCAGAACTTAACAGTTCAATCGCCTCACTTGAATAAACAACCACCGATGTCAGAGAAGGAGTGAAGTGAGAGAGCGAGAGGCGACGTGCGAGAGGCGTGTGTGTGTGTGAGAGAGAGAAAGAGAGAGAGAAAGAGAGAGAGTACCAGGTCACCACGGTCACTGCGGTGGTAGCCTTTCGCCGTGACGGGTCAGCCAACAATTGGCGAGGGTGGCTGTAGGGATTTCAATCCGCCATGCGGGGCTGAAGAGGGTGGATTCGGGCAAACATGGGGCTAGTGATTTCAGTCAAGATTTGGATCTTCTCAAGGTTTTACAGTATGAGATCAGTCATGAACACTCCCCTAATCGCTTCCAGGTACTCTTCAAATCCCTCTCTCTCTCTCTCTTTCTCTCTCTCCCTCTATTAGGTTTGGGCAGAAATGACGAAGACAACAATAGCCGGAGACAAAGATGACAATCGGTGATTTCGATGGATACATAGTTGGGGAGAGAGAGAGAGAGAGAGAGAGAGATGGAATAGAAGGACTGAAATGAGCGTCGGGTCACACGACTCACCCATATATACAATGTTTGTTTATGATAGGATATAATATTGGATAAGAGAAGGGGAATTAATCTTGGTCCTTGGATTAAAAATGAAAGTATATCCAATGGTGAAGGATGTGTAACACCATGGGGGAGGTGGTATTACATATCATACACTTTTGAATGATATAATATCTTGAAGGCTTGTATATTCAGAGCTAATGGAAAAACAAACACAGGATATACAAAAACGTGGAGGATAAAAAAAATGCACACTTGGGCCCACATGTTTTTCATATTCGGTTAAAGGGTTATATCCTCCTTTATATGCTCCAAACAAAGAGGCCTCTGACGTATATATCATCATGAACTGTGCAATCTCCGCACCAAATGAGAAACTAATGTCTTAGACATACCGTATCTACAGTGCAACGTCAAGGACAACTTAATCCCAAGCATCCAACAACGAAACAGTTGATTCTCAAACATCTATCTAACCAAGGATTAACTTAGTAAGTCTACGACTTGTACAAGGAATAAAACTTACTCAAACCATAAGGGGATCAACAATGATCTCTATTCATACATGCGTATCAGGCAAAATAAAAGAAAAGAGTTCCAACCAGAACTCTCATTGTACTTAAATTTGCGATTTAACAACTAATACAGTCCAATGTGTAGGACCCTAACAAAGAATATCAACAAAAGGTTCACTTTGTAACAACAATAAATTCCAACCTAACAACAGGCAAACTACCAGAGCAAAAAAATGATGCTCGAGAGTCGAGTGTGGAAATCATGGTTCGAACTGAACAAAGATCGCATAGAGATTCGATCCTTAGAACGAAAACAACACCGCTCATGCATAAGAGACACGATCAAAGAACTTATCGTTGAAAAGCGATGGAACCACTATAGTGCAAAAGTACTACTTAAGCAAACTGAACAAAACTAGGTACACTCGAACTCAACGCTTGGGTGGTCAATAAGAGACTAACTTCACTCTCACAACCTCTGACCACCACTTGAGTCAAGAAGTTTAGTGAACAAAAACTCAACCCAAGCTGAAGCAAACTTGCCCGAAGGAGAAAGGCTAACAAACCTTAGCCAACACCACACAAGGCTGAACACCTTAACCCACCAACATAGTCCGTATGCTAGAGCATTGCCCTCCTGGAACTAACACACAATCACTTCAAGGTATCCACACCTTCCTCACAGCCCAACCACTCATCGGTCTCACCGTTAAAAATACAATAACCAACATATTTCAAGCATCTCCAAGAATAGGCTTTTAAACATAACTTTCAATGGATATGACCTCCAAACACAAGGGCATCACAACATTGTTAAACAAAAATTATCCTTACATTCCCACAATGAAAATTGGATACGGGTATTGCCAAACCATAAAACCATAGGTTTCCAAATCTGACCTACTGATAACTAGCGTTTGGATGGCACTCCCATAGACACCAAAAAAACTACTAACAAACACACCTTACACCTCCTCAAAAGGCCCAGTAAGCCCAAACACCAACCTTGACACGACCAACCGGTTCCACACCTATTGAAACCCATAGGATAAACACCAAGGGTCTACAAAAGTGCATGGCACAACGAAGGAATCTGGTATAATAACCTCGTCCTCGACAAGTATTAAAGGTATATCAGATTCAAAGGTGTTTCAAATTCAAGCCTACTCTGAAAAAGTGCTACGAAATCTCACTCTAGCCAAACAAGCGTTGACTTGTTGCAAACACACTTTTCACATGGAAAATCAAGGTTATAAACATCGACTGTAACGTATCGTATTGGCTGATATGTATTGAAATTTTGGGCCTTCGAATAGTGATATTTATCAATATGTCGACTGATACTATCTTATATTAGCCGATACATAATCATAGCACTAATACCAGCACCAATGCTGTGATTTAAAACCCCAATGGCAACGCAAACTCGTACTTAAAAATCCACACAACAACACCATTAACTTGCCAACTCTAAAGAAACTGGTCCAAAACTCGGGTTAACAACCATTACTCATCTATCTTGAAGATGGCTTTGAACTCGAGTGCACATAACACAACTTGTCACTCTGAGTTCACAATCTCAACTCCCATTAGAGTACACTCAACACAAATTGTTTTACCATTCAAAAGCAATGTCCATGACAAGGCTCTTAGTTCGCAACCAAGGTGAACACGAAAGGACAAACAAGAAGCACCCTTGACACATCAAGCTCAAACTTTCACAGGATTATATTAACCCCAGTAAGTTGACTGTAGACCAACAAGGGTTACTACTGAGCTTGGAGCTCATTGCTTAGGTAGCATAAAGAAAAAGAACACAAAATACTCTGAGCAAACAAATACTAAGCTTTATGTGGGTCTCCCCAAAGGCAGCCGCTACTATGCAACTAGATAAGCATCAACGACATCTGTATTGGTCAAAAGTTAGGGATGACAAACATACTGGGAACTAGATGGTTCCTATTGGTCAACTAAAGTGACCCCGGCCACCAAATCTACTAAAACATTGTTGTAAACTAACTCCCCCCAAAAGCATGTAACTTTGTCCTTTCCAAGAAAACTCTCCTCATGTGTCCATGTGGTAACATTAACAACTGCTGATTCCTCCCAAAAAGGCACTTAAAGATGCTACAACTGGCACACACCTAAACCATCACTATAGTTGACATCAGGCACTACGAAGTCCAACTCTCTCGAACAACCCACTAAATACTACTTTGAAACTTCTAAGCCGTAGCTCAGATACCAAACTCCAATAAGGTGGGTAACCTAAGACGCCACCAAAATAGATATCACAACAATTACCCAACAACATACCAAAAGTGGTAAAGTACCAAAGGCTACCAATGGATACATCCCAAAAGTCATGAAGTCAATAGCGGATAACTAAAAATATGGATTGGTCTATATATCAATCTGTCCAATGAGATGATTAATACACTCCCATCCACTATACTTCCATTTGTACCCCATCCTAGGTATACAACTCAAGATATAACACGACTCAAGACGTACATAGTCCTTAATCCACCCAAAGTTATATGCAGTAAAAAATCCAACAGGAATAACACACTATGCTTTCTTAAATTGAGCCCCAATGACAACTCCAGCGGGGCCATAGACACCCCATCATACACACACTGCAAAGTAACTAGCAACTTGAATCACGTTAATAGGACATTATACTAAAAGAAAATACTCGACAATGACCAATTAATACTTGCATTCCAAACCACATAGAGATTAAACCATACCATCAAAGGCACACATTAGGGAAACTAACCAATGCCTAACACAAGGCGCACACAACCCTAATCACGGGACACACCTAAAATAAGGCACATAAACAATTTATACTAAGAAAGCAAGCCAACGTTGATTAATCGCGTTTTCAATCAGTTTTTTAAGTTAGTCATCTAGACACCCATAGGCTACAACATAAAATCCCCAAGATTCAACTCCATACTCGTGTAAACACGTATTAACTACCATGTTACACATAAGCATGTAGGAATGTGACATGTTATCACCTATTACCCAAGCAAGTAAAGCCATCTAAACACAACATGTAAATTTCACTCACACCACAATGTTGATCACACGAAACCGACTGCAATCATGCAATAGGATGGCCAATCCTCAAGGTAATAAGATATTCATACCTATCTTTGACGCCAAGTTGTCATATCCCAAAATTCGCGACTCGAGTGCATGTGAGAGAATACAAACAATCCCATGGGTTCAATGATAATTAGCCAACAATGGCTCAACACTCAAAGTCCAAGGAATTTGATAAAGGCTCAATGAATATGAAAAATTGGGTTCTGAATAAAATTAGGCCAAAAGTGGGCAAAGAAAGTCTATAGAAATCTAATATATTCTTACTATTTTAGTCATAAATCTCTCTATATTTGGATTTTTTGTGAGATCAAAACCATTTGAAAGTAGACTTCTAGGATTTTAATTTAGACACAAATTTGACTCCATTTTAGCTCTGTATGATAGTGTTATCCTCGTTTGAAGTTAGCACAGAAAATTTGTTACAGTAGAATTTTGGCGCTTGCTTAAGGACATCCAACGAGTACTTGCTATTGACAAGTGGCCTTTCGAGCACTTCACACTAGATGGTAATCGCATAAGTGCTGGTCATGGAAATGAGAAAAGAATTCTTGGAAATTTCCTCCTACTCAACCAACAACCAATCAACAAACAATAACACCCAACAACCTTTACCCTAGAGGCAATGTACATCTATCTAAAGGGGCCCAAACCCTCCACCAAACTTCTCATAATATATCCACTAATTTTTTGGTAACAACATAATATTCATTCAAGCATAACCTCACACATGATGCAAGTGTTAATGTATGACTCTGGCATGATATCAACAAAATTAAAACTTCAAGTTCTCCAATGTTTTCCTACCACAATATGTCCTAAGGAAAATCATTTTGGCCTTATGGCCTTATAACAGGTAATGTAATAGAAAGGCGGCCCTCAGCCCTCGGCCCTCAATAATCAAACAAACTAAACTCCTAAAAGTGTACTCCTGGCCTCACCGTGCTTGCTGCTCCACATATGCCCTTGAAATTGTTAGGAATGTGCATGACAACCCTGTATGAAAACTCTGCTAATAGGCAATATGATGTGATATGCATGCATACCAATATATAGCTACACTAGGTGCAATGCCCATGTAGAAAATTTCAAAAGTATACTTCACTTTGAGAACCAAATTTTACACCATGCACTAACCCATGCACTCTGTCATCCAAGTTTGAGATATAATTCCATTTTTCGAAATCCATTTCCGTTTTCATTTCATTTCCCTTTAAATTTCCATTTCCATTTCTATTATATGTTCATTTCACTTTTCATTCCATTTTTGTTTCGATTTCCATATCCATTAATCTGGTTTTGTAACACACACAGGTGGCAACTTTGCATAACACAAGTTCCATAGCATGTGCTTCGTTAACGGAGAATAACCCAAGGACATGAGCCGCTCTTATATCTCGTGCGAATTTACCGTCTTTCATTGACGGGCAACTTGTACCCAACTTACTGTTTATGGCCTTTCATCGACAGACAACTCATACCTTAATGCTTCTCATGTGGCACAAACTAGAATATCCAAAAATTAATTCACAACACTGAGCACTTAACCTCGCCAGGTCAAGTCTAAAGCACAACTCACACGAAAATCTCATTTTTGTTTCCAAATTTGCCATTTTCTTAATTAGAGCCTATACATGCTCATATTCTCTACCTTTTCAAGTTTCACTTGCATTATCCCAAACTCCCTCATACAAAGTCTCAATGGGATTAAATATGTGTCTAAATTGAATGCCTACAAGTATATGTTTCAATGATTTTGGCCTCATGTATAAATTCCAAATGTAGAGAGAGATGACAAAAATAGTGAGTGCTCAGATTCTTGTTGATTTTCTTTGACCAATTTTGACCTAATTTCGATGGTAACCCAACCTTTGATCACCATTAAACCTTTTCATGGAACTCCTTAGATTGGAGGCTTTGTACCTGAACTTTCACTTCTCGAACCTCATGGAATTGGTTCTTCAAAACCCGGGGCGTGATAAATCTCATTTGTCGTGACTTTTAAGCTTGAGATTTGGGTTTTCCTTGTTGACCGTGATGAGTCGTTAATTATTTTTGATGGATGATGTCATTGTGGGTCAATGATCACTGTACCTTGGAGTTAACTTTCACATTCTCTTATGTCATCGGGCATAGATTTAAGGGTATGACAAGAAGCAACAAGTGAGGGCAAGGAACGACAAAAGGACGGCGGGGGAACCTAGAGGTTGGAGAAAAGGAGAGGATTGGGTGTGGCAGTGATGGCGGCAAGGAGTGTGAAAATTTGGGGTGGTGGTAGGGGCACTGGTGGGGGTGTTGGTAGATAGCACTACTGGTGATGACCAACGGTGGCAATGGGCGCAACTTGTAGAGGGAGGAAAAAAGGAAGGGAAGGAAAAATGACTGAATGTCTTAAAAATGATTTTTTCCACTGTTCTCCTTAGTTGGAATTTTCAATAACATCCCATTTAAATGATTTTTTTTTGGTTATTTTCTTTGATGTGAGATTTCCCTTTTTAAAGCTTGAATTGGTTGCTTTTAGGCCGTGATACGGAATACGACGGATCATCTACAATTTTATTTTAATTATTTATTATTTTATTTTATTAATTAGAATTTTATTTAGTTTAAGATTCTAGTTAATTTTTAAATAAGGCTTTATTCTTATTTTCTTTTCGTTTAGGATTCTAAATTATTTTAAGATTTTATTTTCATAGGATTTTAATTTCCTTTTTAAATTAGGGTTTTAGGCCTATACATAAGAGGCTCATTTGATGTATTAATTAGAGTTGAATTAATAAAGAGTTGAGTTTTAAGGCGAATGCCGTGAGTTAGGGTTTTAACCCTTGTACGCTATCTATCCACCATTCTCACCTTCTGCATCCGGCCATGTTTGTTGTCAGTAGGGTTGAGCAAAAAATAACTGAAATTCACCGGTCCCCCCTGAACATGACCAATTCGGACGTAATTTGTTGGTTTTAGTGAGAGTGGTTCATTGGTGCATTGAAAGTTTTCCAAACCACTATGGGTGGTTTGATGAATAGATTTTCCCAAACCACTCTGTGCCGATCCTCGCACACCTTTAAGATTCATTACATAAAACAGACTCCGACTTTCCATTATGATACACAAAGGAAGGAGGCATCTCATTGTCACATTAGACCACCATACCTACTGCCACAGGAATAGATTTGGCATCTTTCACTAGTTTTCATGGGATTGGTGGCACCTAAAAATCCAATCCTAATAAATATATATATTTTTTATTTTTGAAATTGCTAATCTGTTCAATGCTCTATGGCGAAACCATCAAAATAATCAATCCACTGTTTTCAGAGAGTTGTGGTTCGACATGGGGTTAAAAAGTTTTCAATAATTAAGGGTGGTTTGATTGATGAATTTTTCCTTAAATTGTCCCCGCTGACCCACACATACCTCTAGGTGTGAGGGATGAAGTGGTTAGATTAGAGTGAAAAAATGCGGGACCCACAATTTCAGATTTTGTCTCATCCAATTAATAAACCAGCGTTCGTTTTTTCTAGATTGGATTATTGATCCCCATGAGGGATTCAAATTCGAGATTAATGGGATTAGGAATTCGACCCGACATTATTTGTCCGAGATTAAGTTACTTCTTTTTTAGGTTAAACAAACAAGAGGATGGAATTCCTCATGTTGGTTCCTATCGGTAATGCTATATATGAGGATGTGAATTTCTTTGGTAACGAACCTAATATGTTGTTGGATCCTATCTTAGTTTAATCATATTGCATGTTAATGTTCTATGGGAAACTGATTCGCCTAATGAATTAAATCTGCTCGCATGCTATGACATATCCCAATCGAAGACTTGATTTAAATGCAGATGCTGTATTTTTTGATTCTTCTAATATTATTTTGAATTATTATTTCCTGCTTCCATGCATAATCATTAGATTTTTCTTTTGACCATTATTTGAATTTTCAAGGGTTTTAAGAGCATATCAAGCCTTTTATATGTTGAGCACAATAGAAGAAATATAAAAAAATTATTTAGCATTCGTAGCTAACTTCTCTTCTAGTTTAATACCTATGTTTTTATTTATCTATAATTTTAAATACTTTTGTGCCGTAATTATGATGCCACGGTTTGATTTCAATCAACTTGTTGACTTGGTCCCTTTTCCAGTTTGTTTCAATATCCATTTTTCTAAACATTGATTTAAAGTTTGATGGAGATTCTGAAGTTAAAAAGAGTGGAAATTTTATTCCTTTTGGGATAAGGACTTATTTGCTTATTTTCGGCTTTAGTGAACTTATTTTATCTTTTGGCCATAAATTTTTACATTTTCGATTCCTCTCATCTAAACCAATCAGAAAAGTAAATTTTGTTTTTGACCAATAGATGAAAAAAGTTTTGAAAAGGCAAAAATAAGTCAAAATTAGCCTTATAAGCTAAAATATATATCTGCTTATTTTGTCTTTAGTAAACATTTTTCATAATTTGGTCAATTGTTTTTACTTTTCTGGACTTTCTTCCTATTTGTTTTACAAAAATAGGAAGAAAGTCTAGAAAAGACAAAATTAAGCCAAATTCTTCATTTTTAGCCCAAGCAGGGCAAAAGTTAAATTCATTTTCAAGCTAGTGATACTTGTCCCAAAAACTCTTTTTCAATTAAGTTGTCTTCCATTTAAGCTTAATTTGAAGTTATCCATGATTTTACGAGACCTTCGAAAAATAGATTTCTATTTGCTAAAAAAATAAACTTATGAAACCTTAATAACATGTTTATTGCGTTTTAAGTTTATTTTTGGTGCGGTTTCGTCAAAACCAAAACAATATCACTAATTATTTATCGAAGAAACAATATAGTTAATTTATCACCAAATTCATAGTCAACATGCTGTTTTATAAATAACCTTCATGGTGGTTGGGATAGTGGTGGCAGTGGCGGAAATGGTGGTTGTAGTGATGGAAATTGTGAGATAGGTGTATTAAAATACTAGCATATTTTGGTCAGAAAATTTTACTATTTTATTTTGTTCTATAAAATGTTTTATAAGTATCAACCAAATAGCAAAAAAATGCTTCTTTTTTCAAAATAATTTTACATGAAGTATATTTTTTATTGCAAAATCTATATTACAAGGGAGAAGGCTGTGATGAAATTGTTAATTAGACAGTATTAGGTTGAATGAAGGTGTTAACCTTAATGAGGTACGCAATCATTTATTTATATACTAGCGAGAACATACAATAAGATACGGTATGCCCAACCACATCGGATAACAATAATAATAATAAAGCTAACCAATAAAGCTAACACCCCCCTCAAGCTGGAGCATATATATCTAGCATGCCCAGTTTGTCACATATGTATCGAACCTGAGGACCCAGAACAGACATAGTGAAAATATCCGCCAATTGCTCTCCAGTACGAATTGATCCGAACACGATTACACCGTTCTGATACTCACGCCGAATGAAATGACAGTCTACCTCGATGTGTTTCGTGCGCTCGTGAAACACTGAATTTGTGGCAATATACACCACAATTTATTGTCACACCACAACTTTGTTGGGCCATGGCAAGGATCACCCAACTCACTAAGCAACTGACGGAGCCATAAAATCTCAGACGTCGCCATGGCCATGATTCGATATTCAGCTTCTGCACTCGATCTAGAGACCACGTCTTGTTTCTTGCTCTTCCAAGAGATAAGATTGCCACCAATAAATATAGAGAATTCGGAAGTTGACATCCGATCAATAGGACTTTTCGCCTAGTCAGCATCAGATTACCCTTCCATCATAAAATGGCCATGATCACTGAAATTTATCCCCTTGCTTGGATTATTGTGAAGGTATTGTAGAATTCAGACAGCGGTGTTCCAATGTGAAACCTGAGGCGCAGCCAGGAACTGGCTCACCATACTCACATGATAGGCTATGCCCGGTCTTGTCATTGTTGTCAAATAGTTCAACTTCCCAACCATTTTCCGATATCGGCCAGGATGAGGAAACACATCACCCTCATTAGGGAGAAGTTTGACACTCGGGTTCATAGGTGACTCAACTCCCTTTGCTTGCAGGAGCCCCGCATCAGCTAGAATATCCAGTACATACTTTCTTTGGGAAATAAAGATACTCTTCTTGCCTCGTGCAATCTCAACCCCAAGGAACTATTTTAATTCTCCCAAGTCTTTAGTTTGAATTTGAGATTTCAAAAATTGCTTCAACTCAGAAATACATACTGCATCATCACCTGTGATAACAATATTATCAATGTAAACGATCAATAGAATACATCCAGCAGAGGAGTGTCTATAGAATACAGTGTGGTCTTTTTCGGACTGTAAAAGACCAAATTGATTCATTACCATACTAAATCGACCAAACCACGCGCGTGGAGACTGCTTCAAGCCACAAAGGGATTGATGTAGGCGACAAACTAGCTGGGATCTGCCCTGAGCAACAAAACTAGGAGATTGTTCCATATAGACTTCCTCTTGCAAATCGCCGTGAAGAAATGCATTCTTCACATCAAGCTAATACAAAGGCCAATGGTGAGTAGCAGCCAGAAACATAAAAAGGCAAAC
>JAULJZ010220891.1:0-17736 GCA_032270985.1 Heliamphora pulchella
CTGGGTTTGGGTTGGGGGGTGGGAACAGCGGTTTTGGATGGGGGTTGGAAACGGCGATTTTAGGGTGGGGCAGTGGTTTTGAGGGCGATTTTGGGGTGAAACGGTGATTTTGCATTAAGTTAAACGGGATTTTTGACGGTTGGGGTCTCTTTGATGTTAAAATCAAACCTGATGGGAGGTTTCTGTAATTTTTAAAACTACATGAAAGGCTTCTGTTTTTGTCACAAACTTTAGGAGTGGTCAGTGAAGTTTACCCTTAAAACAAATATTGATGAGATGGACCATCTAGCCATTAATAGGATTACGAATATTAGGGTTGCGAGAGGGGCGTGGGTGGCGACAAGAGAAGTCGAGAGGGGTTCGGTGGCAATGTAGGTCAACAGTGTTCTATATTCTTATTATAATTTTCTTTTGTAGTATGAATAGAAAATTATATTACGAATATAGAATATGAACTTTTTGATTAAGATTTCGTTTATTTTGATGTAAAATATTTTTGAGTAACATATTTTATTTAATTTTTATTATTTGGCTGATAATACCTATGTAAGAAATATTTTTTAGTAAAATATTTTATCACATTAGACCAAATTTGATTTACAAAAAATTAACTCGTAAGGTAATTTTAGAATGTACCTTTGGAACCTTCACCCAATTCTTACCGCACTTGATCATTCTCATAGTAAATAATAATTGGAGAATGATAGACAGATCCTTTCCGCATAAATTCTTTCGAAATTTTTTGAAATCCTTCACCCGAATCCTTCTCGCTTTTGGTCACTCTCATCTCTCATTTTTATTTTTAAAATTTTAATCAAACACCAAAAAAATACATGTAAAAAAATTAATTTTTATAAAATTATTTTATATGTAAAATATTTTTTATAGTAAAATATTTTATGTCGAAATAAACGAAGGCTTATAATTGATGAGTAAATATTTAACAAATTAACTAAATGAGTAGATGACTTGACAACTCATGTGAGCCCATCATAATTAGGGCATCACACCAAAGATCTTCCATAAAAGTTCAAAGAGAAAGAGATATCATGCATCTTCTAATACCTTTTTTAACCCTAATAAAAAAATCTACTTTGTCTTGATCGTCTTCTTTTCTTTAAAGAGACACCTGACATGATTATTGGAGAGTCATTCATTGACATTACACCGATGTCATCTAAGACATTTTTTTTTTTTTTTTCATTCTACGTAGATCAAGTTCAGCCATACGAAAGGGGGACATCATTAACAATTATTATATAATTTATTTCGCTCATTATACAATTTTCCAATCAAGTTAATAGTGCCTGAAAATACCAAACACTAAATTAATCATAAATGTTCATAGGAATTAATATCTTCCTATAGTAGCTCGAGAGTGCTTTCCTTTCGGGAATGGAGGATTAGCGAAATCCTATTAATTGCAGTTTTTTCCAAATCTTTAAAAAAAGCATGGAAAAAAAATGGCTTAAATAGTATGATTCTTCCGTCACCCCAGAATGAAAGGAAAAATCTCGTAGTTCTTGGTCTATAAAGATGTAATGATAGGTGCTCTATTTTTTTTTTTCTCATCGAGGCCAAATGCAAACCTATGCTCGAGTGAGCTGTTCTGATAAGGGAATAGAATAAAGTTTTATTTGATAATATGGCTTAAAGTTGGGCGTTATTTTGTGAATATATAGAAACAGGATCAATGGAATGTGTTGAAAGAATAAGGTTTTGTTTGATAATATGGCTTAAAGTTAGGTGTTATTCTGTTTTTTCAATTTTAAGTTAAATAAGTAAAAGGTTTGCTTATTTAAAAAGTGCCCTTATAACACAATACCTAGAGAAAAGGTTGTGATTTAAACCATTACTTTGTTATAACTTTAAGTAAAAAGACTAAATGCTCAGACTTTAATCCTGAGCCAAATGAAGACCTAATTATCATTTGAACACTCACAAGAGATTGATTATACGTCAGCAATACCTTTTCTTTAATCAAGCCAAAGCTTAATTGTTTAGTGCAGATTATTAGTAAGTAATATTAAGAAGAATTAAATTAAATATAATATCTGACATGTTCCTCTCAATGAATTCAATACATATTTGAATCGGGCGTGATACCCTCGATGATTCATGTTGCATCCAATCTCAGTTAAAAAGAGGAAGAATCAAACACCAAATAAAAAATAAAGATTTTTTGATTTCGATCATAAATCCTCTGGTTTCTCCACTTCCAGAGTAGAGTTATAGTTCGGCCCATCTACTTATTTTTAAAATTAACATAATTCAATAAAATAATTACTAATTTTTAAGAATTGAAGAGGTGTCAGGTTCTAAAATGAAAAATTTAGACATTCAAGCCTTATTTGGTAGGAAAATTAAATAGGGTGGGATACTAACTATTTGAGATGTTTTCAGTTGGTCTATTGTTTTAATTGATAATATAGAAAAAGAAAGCATCAAACCAATTTAGTGTGTGTTTGGCTTAACTTTTTTTTGACTTTTTTGCTTCTTTTTGTAAAAAAGTAGAGGTAGTCTCATATAAAAAGATGGGAAAAGAGCCAATTAATTACAGTGAGGACGTCAAATAAATGGGTTTTTTAAAAAAAATTTAAGCAAAAAGTATTTTTAAAAAATTAAACCAAACAGAGACTTAGTACCGTTATCTCCCATTAGAGGAATTGTCACAATACCATGAGAAGGGAAGGTTTAAGAAGGATACAATATTTTACACAATAATGGTAGGACTCACTCTTTTGTCGCTTCTAGTACTATGCCAAACCAAATAGAGTATGACAAATTTTAATTCTGGTATTGTTAGTCTTAGAATTAGTAATCTTAGGACACTTTATCCCCTATGAAATTAATCCTACAAGCAAACATGGCCTAAAAGATTACTCTAATGGGTGCACCAAAGTGATGGCAGTCATTTTGAACAAGGAAAAAAGTGATTGGCTGTTTGATAGAAATCTCTCCGACTCATCTCAGGTAACTATAAAATCTTCAACATGGTTTGGGAGATAAAGAGTGTTTGGCATGCCTGAAATATTATGAATTTATAAATTATAATTGAAAAAATATGATTATGGCTTGAAACAGTAACTACAAATATTTGTTATAATTATAAACGTATAACTTCAAGCAGTAAAATTCTTGTTTGTTGATTTATAGAATCAAAAGGTGCAAGTAAAAAACTATAATACACTTCTTTGAATTTTCCTAAACTTTTTTCTAATCTATAAGCTAAACACTTAAAACATAAATTCTAACTACAAACATATAATCTAGATGAGATCCTGCAAATGAACTCTGTTCTTGATTCCTAAAGTACATTTGAAGTTTTAAAGCCACTTTTACAGAATAGAAGGGTGTGATGATATTATAATTGTTTCCCTTTACTATACCAAAGTCAGTACACAATCATAACTTTTAACAGTTAATAATCTATCAACTCCATTTAAGGCAGACATGTTGGAGTATATGACTAATTGTTAATCAAATGATAGATGTGTGCACGCATCATCGCGTCCGTTGGCTGACAATAGCAGTACCGAGCTTAATCATTTGGCAATAAACAAAAGGAGAAAATTAATATATAAACATAATAATATTTCATTGATTAATAACTTCTGATTAGTTGTTTTTTTTCTTAGAAAGATCGATGAGATGAACCGATTTAGCCATTAATAGAATTATTATAAATATTATTAATTAACTACTGTAGGAATCTCTGTTGGACACATCTACTGATATATTCTGGAGACCCTTCAATCTCAGGAGGAAAATAACCATTTTTTTCCCGATTCCACCTCTCCCTTCAGCATAAAGAGAGATTTTTTTTTTTTGTCAAGGGAATCTTTTAATGGATTAGTTGTTAAATTACTATAAAGGGTTAACTTTTTATCCATAAGAATTAAATTCAGATACATAAAGTACAGCTGCACGACTATTAAGCCAACAGTGCCGATCAAAGAGAGATTAATTTATGGGATACATATGTATATTATTACTGTACTATATCTTTACCAAAACATTTCCATGAGAAAACAGAGCCTAAGTGAACATATCTCACAAGTCAATATGAAAATTTCACTAAACACATAGCCAAATGCATACACAGGCTGAGGTACGAACACCTCAAATCCCATAATGTTTATGTTCCCAAAAACAGAGTGACATAAATAAATAAATAAATAGAGGAAAGAAAAAGAATAATCGGAACATCGAATGACAGTGAATTTGTTTAATAATATTCCATATTTATTAGCAATTAGTACAGAGCCAGTATAGGGTTTTTATCAAAGTTCTTTATCAAATGTTTGCTTCTGTCTCCTAATTTTGGAGCTAATACCAACCTTTTCAAGAACATACAATGATTGGTACAAGGATTAATTTCTATTCCTAATCGTAGAATACAAGCTAAAACGTTAATGAAGATCTAATAAATTTCATCAAAGACCCAACCTTAAATCCAGAGCAAGTCCAGAAGAATAAGAACGCAACAAATCATCTTCAACTGGAGCAGGCAAGTTCAAGTTCAAGTTCAAATCCAGAGGATACCCGTTTCTTGTTGAAAAAGGGTTGATAATGAGCCCTTGAGCGAACGACGATGGCAATTCATCCCCTTTCTCCCAATGGCACCTCTTGTGTCCCCCGAGCGCTTGACCACTCGAGAAAACCCTTAAACAAATGCTGCACTTGTGCCCTAAATCCATCATTATCTTCCCCTCAGGACCGTGGTTCGTTCGATAAATTTCTAGCCCTCTATCTATTTCTGAGATTTTCGGATCCCTCCTCATTACCTCTCCTCCTCCATTTCTATCCTCCAAATCGCCGCCATTGATGTGATCAACTTCCTCGCCGTCACTCCTTGTTATCGCGAAACAACCCTTCACATTCCGGTGGCTAGCCCTGTGCCCTCCTAAAGCCTGATGAGACCCAAACACTTTCTTGCAACTCGAACACTCGAATCGGCAATGCAGACCGCCGGATGAGCCTGCCGCCACATCCACATCACCGCCACCCGCCGCCGCATCGCTAACCACGGTATCGGATTCCAACAGGGAAAGATCACCCTGCGTTTCGAAACAACTAGGCGCACTAGCCAGCATTAACAAACAGGCCGCGACCTCGTGATCCTTCTCCGTCATCGTCGGTTCGGCGGCATTATTTCCGGCGATCTTCGATGGGAGGGGCGATCGCCTGAGATTCGGGGGAGGGTTGATCCCGCGCCATTGGCGTTCCGGATGGCAACGCATGTGGCCGAAGAGAGCCTTCCATGACCAAAACCTCTTCCCACACTCACTGCACGGCCGAGTGATCTTCGGAGCACTAGGGTTGGGTTTCTTCCCACACTTGGGCTTCGTGGCATCACCACTACAAGTACTAACCGAACTCACTCCGATTTGATTGTCAATTCTGATCAATTTCTTTCGCTTCTTTCTAGGGTTCTTGGAGTATTTTGCGGTGCGGAAGTTGTCACCGGCTGCACTCTCGGATGCAAAGCTCATACCTTGGGCGAACGAAGCAGAGAGATGGAGGTCGGTGGTGGTGCCGCCGCTGTCGTCGTCATCGTCGTCGTGGTGGTTGGGCATCGCAGAGGTTTCCGGTGAACATTCAGATTCGGGGAAAAAAGTTTAACAATGGGCGATGGGTGGCTTAAGTAGCCGAAGCGGCGGTTACCACTCCATGGGAGAGAAACAGAACAGAGAGAGAGACATCCCACTTTTGAATCTGGCGGTTATTTTCAGTTATGCATCATTAATTATGTTCTACAACTTTCCGTGGCGAGAGAATCAAGTTTGTGTGAGCGTGAGATAATCACAACCGTTGAATTTTAATTTACAGAGCTATCGGGATGATCGGTGAAGTTGAACACGGAAGAGATAAAAAAATGCATTGTAGGGTAGAATTGCTTAACGTGCTTGGGGGCAAATAAGCCCACCAAATGTTCCGGCCCTTCCGGCCTCAATACTTTCTAAATATTATTTATAAAATATTTTTTATAATAAAAATGTAGTAGAAAATAATTTAAATGTTGTAGAAAATATTTTTATAAAATAATATTAATTTATTTTTTTAAATAAGTAAAAAATAAAAAATAACATACCTAATTTTTTTTATGACTTTTTTTCATCTTTTAGTGAAAAAAATTTATATTAGTTCAAACGATGATATTATTTAAATTTTTCTCATTACAAAAAATAAGAGAAGCATAAAAATTGATCAAAAAAATTCAAATAAGACAAAAAAAAACCACTTTAAAACTTTTATGTTATTTTTTTTTATTTTTAGTAAATTTTTAAAAAAAAATTCAAAACGCTTATATTTTTTAATTTATTTTATCGTGATAAATCAAGAAAATAAAAAAGCCAAAAAAAACCTAAACTAAATAGAGCTTTATTAGGATTATTACGTGATTATCATGTAATACTTTGAGCGTCTAGCTAATAATATTTTTTTTTTTTTGCTCAGCGTATTTAACCTAATAGTTTATGTTTTTAAGTTGGATATAAATTTTTTACATAGTGTTAAAAGTGGGGATCATTCCATTTACTTTAAAAAAATAAAAAATAAAATCATACATTCCACGATAATAGATCCAAGGAAAATTATACGGTGACAGTCAAAAATAATACCACCCTTAACAAAACTCAAAAAATAGTATGTAAAAGGATGGTAAAGTATTCAATCTCGTATTACTTGAGTATGTAATGAATGATCACTTAATATAATATTATGGCATCTATATTTAATGTCTTAATCTTTTAAATTAAATACAAAATTTATACATATAGTATCAAAGCCCTACCAATTACATAATTACACTCACTATGTTATTGACAAAATACTAATATAGAGGTCACTTATGGAAACCAAATATATGGAAATTTAGGTACAACATAAGAGATGCCTAAGAAAGCCTAACTTTTTGGCAATTGCGCTCGTATGGTAGCGTTTGATATTGTTGAAATTAAAAATTTATGAATTATAATTCATAGTAGAAGTTGTAAGTATTTGATAAAAATTATAATTTATAGGTGAAATAACAGATTTGTAGCATAAATCGTAAGTGTTTAGAAAAAATTATAACTTATACCTCAAATTAATAGAATGAAACTAAAAGCTATTAACAGTAGCTTTATCAAATGTAATACAAGAAAATAAATAAATTATAGAGTTGATTAATTATTAGTCCTTTTTAGAAAGTTTGTAGAAAGGTTTAGTCTTTATGCTAAGTTTTTTAAAGGTCATGTCTTACTTTGTAAATTGGAGATATTCTTATAACGAGTTTGTCTTTTGATCTGCAATCTCTGCCATGGCCGCTACTTACCCAGTTCGTAGGACAACTCCATCGACGAAGGATCCTGATCATTTGACATCATTGAAGGGAAGAAGGAGTTGAAAGAGAGTAACTTCGACCAGTAACTTTGACCGATCTCAACAAAATTTAATTTATTAATAACATAAATAAATTAATTTCTTACGAAAAACCTGGCTCTTTGGGATATTGAATCTAAGGATTAACCGATAATCAAGGCTTTTTTTTTTTAGTTTTTTGGTCTTCTATTCTTTCAGTTAAAAAGTTTAAATAAAAATGAGATAAAATTATTTGATAGTTTATTTATTTTAAACAAAAGATATATTTTTATGAAAAAGGCAAAAATGATATACTGTTTAACTTAGTGTCTTAAAATTTTAGTTTTTTATATAAAAATTATAATGATATATTGAAGACTATAGAATAAGGCAACGTTGTATCTGAGGAGAAAGAGTGTTGGTATTTAAAAAGAAATAAGGCTATTTTTGTAATAAAAAAATGCTTTATTGACGAGGAAGAGTATTGGTATCTATTACTATATATATAGGGAGATCAAAAGTTGATTGAAGTCCTACTATGATTTATTTTTTTTCAAAATAATCCCTTTAACTGTCACATTTTTAGTTAGTTAAAAGGATAAAATTGTAAATTTTATTATAAAAATAACTACTTTTTCAATTTTTAAAATTTACAAAAAAAAAATGACATTTCCAAGAGTAAGAGTTAGAGAGAGAGAGGGGGGGGAGATTGTTGCGAGATCAAATGATATGAAGTTCAATTGCGAATTTGAAAGATGACGTCCACTATTTTTAAAAAAAATAAGGCTATTTTTGTAATAAAAAAAGGCTTTGTAACTAACTATTCATGTATCAAACGTGGGTAAAATGGAAAAATTAACTAATGTTATTTTGACATCACTCTTTTATCATTATTCTTTTAATGGATAATGAATGGTTTGGGTCTAAACCTACCGCGATAATAAATGCCAAAGGGTTCTAAGTATAATTTGTTTAAAAATGTAGAGTTAATTATATTTGACTCGGATCTTAAGAAAACTTATTGTAATTTATCTTCTTTTTTTTTTACAAGAGTTGATATATTTTGTTTTTAAAAAGATTATAAGCAAAATTCATGATTAAAAACCCAACAAACCACACCTTCCAAAATGAAATTCATTTTCACCTCTCCAATCTCTATCATTCACTATGTGCATAGATTTCAACTTTCACTGTTTTTTTTTTTCTTTTAACAATCCACAGAGTTCAAAATTTAAGAACTTTTTTAATAGTGAAGAAACTAGAAACTAGCCCTATACGTAGGAGAGAGGTTTGAACCTATAATTTTTACGATAAAAAGTTAAAAATATGTCATTAAGTTACAAAGACATTGGCAACGCATCTGCCAACGATTGAAACAAGTAATTCATTCTAAATTCTTATTATTCTGTTGTTTGGTTTCCTGAAGAAATAAAGTAGAATACAGTGCATTGTTATATTTTGTTTTCAAAGCATATTGACCAGTAGATGTATTAAAGTTGCCGGTGATAAAAAAATTATTAATTAAATTTGATAAATAAACTAATTTCTTATTTCTTATACAAATACGATAAATACATTTTTTTATCTTATTTGAAAATGAAAAAATAATTCCTGTTTATGCATATTTGACAAAAAAAATTGGCAAAATCTTAGAAGCCGATTCTGTCATCATTGTTGACGACTTCAAATATTATTACTTTATTTTTATTAACCTCTAATGTTGAACATTTAATCTGTGGCCTACAAAAATTCGAAGAGCTAAAATCAAAAAAAAGAAGTTGATATTAGTTGTTTGAAGTGTGATTCAAGATTGTGACCACGTATTTATAATTATTATGTTAATCATGGAATTTAATAAGATTATATTAAGGTCGGTCCATGTCAACCTTCTTTTTCAAATATTCAAAATTTGGACCAACAATTCTGCATGGTCCAATGAAGGCTAAAATATATTTTTGTGACAACCCACCCTAAAATGGGCCGAATTATCTCTAAAGAAGTTTTGACGCGCACCTCAAAATTACACTCACAACATATTATAAAAATACAAGCCCGCCACGCACCGTATGCATTTATTTTGCTTAATAAGGGCATAAAGGCAGCTCAAGCAAATTTGAGGACTAAGGCAAAAATGGAAGTGGAGGTCCTTTATACAAGGCAAAAATCAAATTGAAGGTTCTTGATAAATTTTTATATTGCAATTTTGTTTAATTAAAATTTATATTTTTCACTTTTTGATATGCAAAATTACGTATTAGATTTTTATATTCATGTTTTCATAATGTATCTTTTTCGATTGATATTATTTTTAAGTCACTTAATTATTTTTGTGACATAATTGATCTTAAATAAGATTTTATTAGTTGTAATTTTGAAAAAACTTTTTCTCATAAGCAACTGGCTCGAATTTTAGAATATTCTAATTCAATTTTTCTAGCAGGCATATAGTTATAACTAAAAAATTAAAATTTAAAAATTAAAATAATAGAACAATAATTATATAATAATTCTAAACCTTCACGGGCAAAATAACAGAACAATAAAATCTAATCATAGTTGATAATCATTTTTTACCCAAGTGGATAAACAAAAATAATCAATATATTAAACTTTAAAGTAAAAAGGTACAATTTCTAAAAAAATTTTAAAAAAATACTATAAAATAAAAAAATAAAAATAAATAAACTTATGTACCTGTTGTCAAATGAATTTAATTGAAGAAAAATGTTTTTCCCATACCAAAAATCAACATATCAATTAAGAGAAAGTAGAGATAGCAGAGAGATAGTAGACTAATTAATTAATCTTCTTCTTTGATCTGGATTTTGTAAAGTCGTAGAGACAGTTACATTGACAAGAACATAAAATCTTGAAGAAAAAGGGAGTTAGAGTGATGTTGGTTTGATATCAGGAAGACAATTATGTTAAAAGACACTTTGTTTGTGTATATATATAGTATTTAATACATTTTGACTGCTTATAGTATTTAATATATTGCAAAAATTAATTTGATGTTTTTAAATATTTTTAAAATGTAATGACTACTGATTGCAAGCATTGCAACTTACCAAATACCAATAAAAGTTAAAAATCCAATAGCAATAAAAGTTAAAATTAACTAAAATGTTTAACGGCAGTTGTGCTTTGCTGCAACTTACCAAATGCCAATAAGTTTTTTTTAAAAAAAAAAAATTTGAGTCGACAAGCTATTAAGCTGCTTATTGGTTGAGCCAGCACTGGGTACATATGAAGAAAGAACCTAATAAAAACATTTCCAAGCGAGGCCAACAAAATTGTTTTTTTACACAAAAAAGGCATTTTCTTTAAATACTTTGAACAATGCTTTTTTTTTTTTTTTTGAATTGATGTGAAACTAGTACATCAACTAACAAAAAATGCAGCAAAATGCAACCTGTGACTGCTACAAATGGTAACAGCTGATATTTACACAAAATTTGACCCTACAGTGCTCATCTCGAATTCTCGAAAAGAATCACAAAAAACTACCGGCAAAGAAAAGTTATAACACAAAAAAAAAAAAAGCGAAGGGAGTATCAAATGCAAACTAACCAACGTGTTAAATTCGATACGGCATCTGTAAGAATCAATAGTTCCCACTGTTAATTAAAAAGTTCAGCACATATGATGAACAGACATCTTACCGGTAATACAAGCAATCCAAAACCAATGCAGAAATCTAGAGAAAAGGAAAGAAGCCAAAATCTTCGGTTTGAGTTGAACACAAGCTCTCATTTCTCTGACTGCCCTTGTGCTGAGAGTGCTCTGGAATTCTTTGAATATTTTCTCAAGATGTCGAATAGCTGAACCCGTTGCATCTCTTTTGCTGCAGAATGCAGAAAGCAAAAAGGTTAGGTTTAAACAATATCAGCCTCTTCTTTTCTCAAAGTATTTGAAAGGTAGTAGGGCTCATCAAGTAATTATTTAGTCAAATATAATTCCCATTAAAGCCCTGAAATCTACAACATTCCAAGACATGTAGAACACATTTAATGGTACAAAAAAGGACAAGGACATTCATTAAGTTCATGAACCGAACCCCATAACTATTAGATGGAAGAAATGAAAGGAGAAACCAATTCATCTTACACAACCTTAGAAGCTCAAACTTACAAAAATATGGCAACACAAGTTTGATGCACAGCCTACATGGCAATGTACATAATCATTTGATTTCACGTGAGACCCGAGATCACTTCTTGTCTCAAAAGTTTTTAAGTTCTGGCCAAATAGAACATATCACGATCTCTAAGACCTCCTTCGCATTCAATCACGCCTTGCATATAGAGATGCAAATGTATTTTTTTTAAGAAGGCAAGTGGTTAGTTTATTTCCAGTTAAACTATATATTACAATGAAATTAAGAATACAGCCACAATGCTTACACATCTCACAAGAGAGACCCAATACCAAGGTACACATGACCAAGAGGTGCCAAAACACACGCAAAAAAAACTACCTAGCCTACTCAAAATATTCTCTAACCAACCAAAAGGCTAAGGTAGAAAAACAAAACTTACCAACGGACACATGCAACAGAAAAAGTTCTCAGATCCAAGAAGATAAATAAGGCTAACATCCCCTATATGCAAGCTCCCTAGATTAAAACTACCAAAAACCTTGTCTTCGAGCAGTCGAAAAATGTCGAATCATTTCATCTAATTTCCTATTGTTCTCATCCCTATAGGGTGAATTTAATTTACATGTAGCATTGTTTTCGCCTTACCAAACCCATTGCTAGGAGCATGGGTCTCAATTATGGTCTCCTCTGGAAGAAGAATAATATGATTGGGTTTTTCAGCATTTTGCTTTCCATCGTTATTGTGTTCCTCCCTGAGCTCACAAGATGAAAGGATATCAAAGACATTTAAAGATTTTGGAGTATAAGACATAGAAGCCTAAACAAACTTTCTTACCAGTTGAGCGATAACATTCCCTTGGGAAGCTTGATTAATTTATTCTCTCTCCTTTTTCATCAAAGCGGCCATTCATTTGAGACTTCACTAGAGTTATTATGATTCTTTTCTTTCCTCCTCCACTCTTGTTTTGACGTTCTCAACCCTTCTTGTGCATTCAAATTCTTTAGGTAGTAGCCAAATATTTCACATTTAAGACACTTTTAAGAAACCCAAGATATTTCAACCCGAATTTCATAAGATTCTCTATATCCTAGGTTTATAAGAGAGGGTCTTGGAATCTCTTTGTTAGCTTGTGCCTCGATGCAAATGATGCAAACCCAAGCAAAAGTTTCAAGAGCGTGTTGCATCATCCTACCAAGGCTTACCAATTATAGTTGCCAAATAGCCCATGTCCTCCTCTCTCCACAATTCAAAGGGCATATTATATAGTTTTACCCACAATGGCACACTAGGAAAACCATTTTTGGAGAGCAACATCCCCAATTTCCATTTTTCATTTACCACATATCTGCCCAACAATGGCAAGGATTATTCCCAAGAAAGTCATCTAAGTATCTATTTATTCTTAAATTTAAAAATAAAGTATCCATTCTCAATTGATACAACATCCTTAATAGTATATTTTGATATTGTTTTTTATCATGCTTTAACATAATGGAATAAGAATGTCTTCTCAATAAAAGAACCGGCCAAAGCATGGTCCCATTGAAGGAAACTAAGCTTGGGTATATCCAAAGAGAACATGCATGCCCTCCACCACTGATTCTACATTATAGTTCTTAATTTTATATTTTGATTTAGCTGCTGATTTTTTTGCCTTACCCACAATTATTTGATTCTTTCAAGTGATAGATGACAATACACAGCAGGTCTATCTCCAACATGTCAGAAGAGGCAATAACTTTTGGGGCAAGCATTAGTCTATAAAGCACTGACACCTCTCCAGAGAATGTGTACTAGTGTTGGACACATGTCGAACGCCGACATGTGCCGAACACGTTGGGAACCCGTGTTCGACATGAAAATTGGAGTGTCCAAACTTTTTTCCTAGTCAGACATGCTTGGGCACCTTTGCGACATGCTAGGGACATTTTGGGACACTCTGTGGACACGTTTCCGACACCCTAGGGACATGTTTAGGACATTTTGAAAGAAAAACATTATGGCAATGACAACAGGGAAGTTGCCTCCAATTAAAGCTTCGAGGAAGTTTATTATTTGTGAAGTATTTGATAATAGGTAATTTTTTCTTCAAAGATTTTTGTTTAGTTAAAGCTCGGGGGAATCTACTTTTTGATCTATTATGTGATGCATGGGTTGATGGAACAATTTCTTTAAATGATATATGTTTTGTAAGTTGTAACTTTATTTAATCACTTATGAACGTTGATGAAATGATGCCATTGGAGTGCTAGTGTTTTGTCAATAACAACTTGATGTTTTATTTTATCTATAGAATATATAATTTTTTAATTTTAATAAGTGATTTTATTTTTTACATATCTCAAAATGAAATGTTAAAATATATCAAATAATAAATATATAAAATTATATGTTCAAGCGTGTCTTAGGCGTGTCGTGTCATGTCTGGCATCCCAACCTACACCACCATCGGCTGCTATCGACAAACCGCCTTTGGCAACCGTCGCCCATCACCACCTCCGGCCACCACAAACATGCTCACCTCCAACAACAACCCTCTTGGGCAACTTCCCTCTCACATGCAACCTTCTCCACCACTGCTCACTTGTTTCAAAATAAAATTTTACAAAATATGCATACTTATCCAAAAAAGTTGTATGTGCCAAACATGTTTTTTGCTTTAATTTTTTACAAAAAAAAAAAAACAAAACAAAAATATGTTTTATGTTTATTGTAAACAAATAAACTATAAAATGTTAATAAACAGGGTATCTTGCTCTTTTCTCAAACATCTTCTTACCTTTCATTTTAAGACAAGTTGACATAGGACTATATAATAAGAGTTGAGCATGGGAAAGGCAATTAAAATACAAATTCGCAAACCACCATGCTTTTCCCTAGGCTGGGTTTGTTCCTGATGTTAGGCTCTATAGTAAGGCCATTTTGCTAGGAGAAAACCTCATTCATCCACAGAGGTTCAAAAGAAAATAGATGTAGCAGTTGACCTACATACAATTCATGGATATGGCTTTACCCTAGCACGTTGAGTTCAACAATAAGTTCTCTGAGTTCCTGGAAAAAGAAACTGATAACAGTGTATAGAACTAACATTAAGAATAACAGCAAGTATAAGATCATAATTGAAGTTCACAGAGTTGCATGAAGCATGGAAAGAGTTCAGATACAGAAATTCACAAGGGGGTTACAATATGCTAGGTTTACATACAACTACATTGACCTTAGTAAAAGGTGCTTTAGATGCACGCGGTTCCAAGTTAATCCCAGATAAAAAAAGGATTTCGGTTGTAGTTTTCCTTATTCTTGGCTGTTCCACATAATTATAGAAAAGTTCTGTTAGTGTCCTTCATTCACACATAAATACAAAAGCTACATATTAAATTTCATATACCTTCCTCCAACGAAAGCTGAATTGATCTCTTTTCTAGTTCAACAGCATGTCTGCTAAGTTCAACTGAGGAGAGGGAACGAAGCACTGATAAATGAAAAACACAAGGCAGATCGGTAATACAACACCACAGAAAAGGGAGCATTCATAAACATCATTGAAATTCAACAACATACTCTGAACATAATCATCTTGATTTGATTGATCCAACACTTTCAAGGAGGCCTGTAGTTGGCAATATCTCTCTTCCCAGTGTTGGTTATTCATTCTCTTTGGATAATCCAATGGAGGGATGACAGAAGAAACAGCAAGATAATCAGAATCTGCTGGTTGTAAAATGTTACAGAACTTCCCAAGAGAGGAAGGAACTGAAGGTTTTCCAGATGAAAAACATACCGAAGAATCCCCCGGGATGCATGCAACTTCTGGAATACAAATACTAGGTTCCTTCACCTGTGAATTTTGTTCAATTGACTCATCTTGGTGACCTAGTTTTCTTGCTTGTGGATAGAAAACATTATTGCTCGAGTTATCAAAAATGCCGCTTTTAGATAGCTCTATTTCAGGCCTTCTACGAGCATAGACAAGATGCCCATTTGCAGCATTACTGATTAGAGACTGGTGATGAGGTGAGCTGACCAGGCACTCAGGTGCAGGTCTTTTCACACCAGAAAGTGTAACATCCTCAAGCTTGGACCCATTCCCCTTTGGAAATAAAGAGCTTCCCATAGACTTGGGCACTGTAATTCGATTCTCATTCTGCAAATTTCTCAGTACTGTCTTCTTTGTAGTCACTGGCAATGGCAGTTGCTTATCATGATTGGGCAAGCCAGTTTTAGTATTTGGCAGCCCATATTTGTTAAAGTTAGAATCAACAGTTTGTTGAACCATCTGAAGTGTCATGCAATACCCAACTTCAGGAGATGCATCGTAACCGGGAACTCAACAGAGCTTCCACAAAATATAATTCTAAACAAATACTACCTTCATGTTAGTCCCAATGTACGTTAGTTTCACAAAGATAATGCATTATACTCTGAGGGCAATAAACTGTAATATATATGTTATCTTCACCATGATTACATCATGGCATGTAAAGGAAGTTTCCAGTATGAAAGTGATAAAATGACAACAAGCCCACCCTCTCGTGCATAATGGACATTGTCGAGGCATCAATTTGATCATCTCATGATACTCAAACATTTGTATTTGATCTTAGGAAACCAATTACAATTACATTCAGTCTCATGAGCATTTTGTTTCCTCTTATTTATTGTTCTCCAAATTAGATCTCTGATTTAATACTATGTTTTAATTTTGCAAGTTTTAGATAAGTTTGTGAAACCTAATTCTTATTATTATTTTTTTTCGTGGTTACAGACTTACAGTATTATCACTTGAGATGTTAAGACCTGCCAGTTTGGCCTGCTTATGTCTTTCATTGAGGATTTGGCAGATATTGCAGTCAGCTTCCCCGCTGATGTTAAGATTAAACTTTTGTTCCTTTTTTTCCTTTTCTTTTGTTTGTTTTTACCATTATTATTTCTGTCATAGATGCTGTAATTTTGCAATTGTGTTTTGCATCAACTTAATTTGCTTATTAAGCATGTGATAATGTTAAAAGAAAAAGACCCCTCCCCCCACCCCCCACCCAAACCCAAACCCAAACCCAAAAAAAAAGAGGGGAGTGGGGGGAGGGGATGTAAAAAAGAAAGACCTAATGAGGAGAATAAACCACATTTGAAACCTCTGCACATAATTAAGCATATTGATTCCCATTTTTTTCCCAAGACCACTCGTGTGATGTTTATCTTATGCAATTGGTGGCTGCTAGTTTTATATGGGTAAACGGGGAACCATGGATGCTATGGCTTGGTACCATCCTAGGTAAGCATGCAACAAAGGGATTATTTTTGTGTTCTTTGTTTTTGCCATTTTCCAGTGAGCTACCATATTAATCTTCGCTTTGGTTGGTTTCTTTGGCTCTTGCTTCCTGAATAACATGGCTGAAAGCTACTTGAATTTTGCCATGTACAAAGACAAAGGAGAAAGAATAGCTTGTTCCAATCCTAGTAAAGACCTTCAAATCTAATTCTAAACTACATATGTTATTCCATTCTGGCCCTCACGGATAGAAAGATAGGACACAATATACCATCATATAGAAATGAACTAAAAGCAATATTGTTTAACGAAAAAAAGGAATATAAAGTCCAGAGAAAGCTCGATAGTGAAAGTCAAGACAACCCTAATATATTTGCAAATCCTAGACCCTTGTGCTCCTTGCACTTTTACTACTTCCTTTTATTGTTAGGTTAGTTTTGGAATTGAGATTAGGTATTGAATAAAGAAACAGAAAAGCATAATGCTTCATTTGAATTATGTTTTGAACCTCTCTTTGTACACTTCATATTCTGATGTGTGATCTGGCTTGTTTTCGGCAGCATCCTTCCGCATTGGCGGCGTACTAGCAATGTTTAGCACATGCACCGCTCATGCCCGAAACTAGTATATATAAAAACATGGGAGCATCTATGTTTTTCCTCTGATTCGTTTCCCTCCGACGTGCATGACCAGCAGCTTTGGTTTCGCCACAAATCATAGGCAGTTTTATATAAAGGTTTTGCTTATTTTTACACACTTTGCCTTCATTCAAATCATAGGCGGTAGTCCCCTTTGTGTTAAATATTTCATTTTTTGATTTATTGATCAATTTTTGTCTTGTCTGATTTATTTTAGTTACCAATTGTGATCTGAACTACTATCCCCAGATACTTCTCGACCAGAAATTAGTCAAATTTTCAAAACACAAATTTAATTACTTTACATTGAAACAAAAACCTACACGAACACATCCAGCATCAGATAATCAAGAACCATCTCATCCAGAACGGACACAACTTATAG
>JAULJZ010220902.1:0-41013 GCA_032270985.1 Heliamphora pulchella
GAGTGCAATTATAGTTCTTTAGTGGTGTGAACTGTAATTCAGTATTTTATGAAAATTACAGAAATCGCAGCGTCTTTTTATAATTGCAAAAACCGCTCGTAGGTATCTGTGTTCCACTAGAAGTCTAACTCATAATTACTCCCTAGGTCCCTGCTGTAACTCTATATATACGCGGGTAGGCTGAACCAATTTGAGATTAATAGTTTATATATTATTATTGATATATTATTTTTTTCTTTCAAGACTTGAAAAATATAACGGGATTCTGCCGATACAAATTCTCGGAGGATAGTAGCCCACACTACATTTGAGGATTGCGTAAGGTAATACAGTAGAAGGTCTGATAGGAGTTTCAACTCGAAATCAAGTCATAGTTGAAGATTAGATCGACAAAAGTTATTATTCTAAATTAACTTTGGTTGCATGAGTTTATTTTTTATCGTTTGACGTCAAAATTTTTATCTGGAGCTCGATTAGGCGTTTGCCCATCCAGTTAATTTTTTACCGAAATTCGTTTTACAAAAATAATGATCTTGACAGTATTGCCTCCAACATCCATTTCTTGCACACCTCCATGTTATTCGTTGCACTTTTATCAAATGCATCCCTCTTCCAGTTGCGGGGATGTGCGGGTTGGTTGAAGCCCCATTCCACTTTGGACTTCCATAGTGGAGTCTTTGGCCGACTACCCCCTAGGTCATGAGGGCATAGCCTTCTTGACCAAGGCACTTAACCTTGAACTTTGCCTCCCATGGAACCCGATAGACTCAATCTCACCGTGGTTAAAGTCTCCTAGGGTCCGCTCTGTCGCTTCCAATATTGCGATAACTAATAGGATTTTCTACGTGCATGTACAATTCTCTAGCCGTGGTCGGGTTAATAGTGTCATTGTTCCCTGTGGCTCCCTTTAGAACCTCGGTCCCAATGTCTTGAATGCCGCGTGGGCATTCAGTATGAATAGTGCTCAATAGACCTATCATTTGATCGAAGCTTCTAGATACGGGCCTCACTTCCCTTGACCGAGAAGGGGTTGGAGATCCCTCAGATTTCTCTACCGAGGTATAAGTAGCTGCAGAGTGCTCGTCGCATACCTTCGCTCATTCGACACCACAGTTGTCCATACCCGTCGTTTTGTCTTCCTAAGGTGCTCCAGTATAAAGATTTAATTAGAAGGGAAACAGACGTTGTCTTCCCTTTACTGCTTCCCTCTCTGTCAGTCGCCAAGTTCACTGTTTTTCTTTTGGCCAACTTATTACTGCAAACTTACATTGTTGGAAAAATGTACTCCCAACTTACCACCTTTTCTTCAAGTCTGGAGAGATTTCGGGACAAACATAAGGTTCCCTCTTTCGTGACGCTGAGATATGTGAGCCATTTGAATTCAAAAGGACGCGCTGCCACCGATGAAGTGGGGGAGATGGCCTTTCCCATCACTTCTCTGACCTATGGCGAGTTGTGCTTCCCTCCGAGAGGTCTTGAACATTTTGGGGCTGATGCCCCACCAGATCTCCATTCTTTAACTTGGTGAAGCATGTCATTGCCTTTAATTACTCCTACTTCCTGGATTTGGGAGTGCCAGAACTTTTTTCACTACACCTTATATGTTACAATGAAGATCATGTCGTTTATTGCCTCTATCCTCGGAGTTCGGAGCAGGTGTTGATCCATGGCATTTCTGAACTCGGTGCGGCCTCCCTTGAGCTCGTGCTCATTGACGGGGGCTTCGAGTTTGGTGATGCGGATGGCGACATTATGCTTCTTTGGTTGGAGGGGCATCCAGGTATGTAATCATACCCTTCGTCTCCATTTGCTTTCTGGTTTCGATCCCAGATTATTTCTGACCCTTCTTACCCCCTTGTTCCCTCTCTGTTCCGCAGACCTTTCTGTCATCTACAACCTTCGCAAGGGGACTAATCAGGACGCGATTAATGCTGTGTTTCAGGTCCCTTCTATTGGAGGCAAACTACCAATATCATTAATTTGAATATGATTTTTTCAATAAAAAAATACTAGACGAGCAATCGCCGAAACAGGCTCTAGTTTAAAATTTTTTGACGTTGAACGATCAAAATAAAATTCGTACTCCCAAAGTTAGATTCAAGTTTATACCTTTCAAAAACTAGCAGAATGGTTTCGGTTACTGCGACAACCACGAATGTGAATCCTTCAAGTTGAAGCCCCAATCAAGCCTTCTACTTATTCCCAGTTACGAGTCACGAACGCAGAGTAAGCTACGATCTATCGTGATCTAGAGCCTTATAATCTAGCCACCTAGGATTTACCTGAAAACCCTAATTCAATAATGAATGTAATGTGAAACATGAGCTAGGGTTAGTATAACCGCATATATATAAGGCTACAGCAGGGACCTGTGGAGTAAATATAACTTGGCTTCTAATGTAATTATGAAAACCTGCCTGCCCTTGAAACAATTTTATAAAAATATAAATTATAATTTATACCACTAAAGAATCGTAATTGCACTCCCAGCTACAATCTCAAAAATGATTATTCGAGCTCCTATTATTAAATACTTAACTCATCTGCTCACGTTCAGATTCTCGATACTCGCTAATTAAATTTAATTACTGACAATTTAATTTAATCGACTTCTTAAAATTCTTTAAACCCGTCCGCTTAACTTATTTGACAGCCGAATAATTAAATCCACCTGCAGAGTTTGACCTGGTCAAAACTTATAAGCTTCCTTAATGGGGTATCGTAAATCCCAAATAATCGGGACGTGAATTTCATCAATAATTAATATTTGCCGTATACTTAATACCGCTATTCAACTCACCGGGAATATTAACTCATAAAAGATCGCACCCTCTAATGAATCAAAATAACGAATACTAAATATACGCGAATAATGATTATTTCGGGATTAAGAATATAAGCACTCATAATAACCTTGGTGCGTGAATTAATTTATATAGTCAGTATAAAATTAATTACTCCAATGTAGTTCTTTTTAATACACAAAGTGTACTAGCACAGAGAGTCGAAACAATAGACGACACTATTATCTAATTACTCCAATGGTTTGTCCAATTTCATCTAAACTGTGAACTGTAAACCTATATTCTGAGAGAACCTATAATCTGGTCTTCTGTTTACAAGCCATATACTCTACACACTAAATCAAATATTGTTTAGAATAAAAAACATTCATGTATAACATTAAAAAAAATGATATCGCATACGTTGCTCGTTAAGATTCTCATAAAATGAAAAACAATTTTATTAAAGAATAAAATAAAATACTAAAATCAATAAAATCCATGGTTTCTTAGTATACAACCCTGACAATCTCCTATTTTTACTCAAGATCATATTGTCATACATCTGACTCCCATGCCCCCTACATGACCATCAAAAGTCTTAGCCGATAAGCTCTTTGTAAAAGGATCTGCAAGATTGTCCCCTGATGCAATCTTGGTTACAATAACATCACCTCTTTGTACAATTTCTCGTATGATGTGATATTTATGCTCAATATGCTTTCATTTCTTGTGGACTCTTGGCTTTTTCTAGTTTGCAACCTCTCCACTATTGTCATAATAAAGTGTAATAGCCGACTGAATTGAAGGCACCACATCTAGATCCAACAAGAAGTTCTTGAGCCAAACTACCTCCTTGGCATCTTTAGAAGTTTCTACGTACTCGGCCTCCATGGTGGAATTAGCAATGTAAGACTACTTGATACTCCTCCAACTTATAACTCTACCTCCCAAGGTAAACACATATTCTGAGGTAGACTTACAGGAATCTTTGTCTGACTGGAAGTCCGAGTCTGTGTACCCCAAAAGTACTAGACTATCTACCTAGTAAATCAATATATAATCCTTAGTATTTTTCAGGTACTTGATTATATTCTTTACCGCAGTCTACTGCTCTTGTCCTAGGTTAGACTAATATCTGCTAACCAAGCCAATAACAAAGAAAATGTCGGGTCTAGTACAAAGCATAGCATACATTATGCTTTCTACTGTCGAAACATAAGGAACCGCCTTAATCTTCTCTATCTCATCTAGTGTCTTCGGACACTGATCCTTGAATAGAGTGATTTCATGCCTAAAAAGGAGAAATTCTTTATTGAAATCTTACATGCTAAAATGAGCAAGGATGTCATTTATATACTTTTCTTGTGATAAACCCAACGTCTTTTATTTCTGATTTCGTAAAAGCTTGATCCCAAGGATGTGACTAGTTTCTTCTAAGTCTTTCATATCGAACAGTCTAGATAACCATACTTTTACCAAAGATAACACCCACACATCATTTTTTTTGAGCAAGATATCATCTACATAAAGTACTAGAAAGATCATTACACTTTTTGTCACGCTTCTTGTACACACAAGACTCATCTAGACTTTAATACACTTGTCTGGTTGTACCATGTAGATACACTCGTCAAACCTTTCGTTAAGAAAAGCTGTCTTGACATCCATTTACTAAATTTCATAATCGAAATGAGCCGCAATAGATAAGAGAATATGGATAGACTTAAGCATAGCTACCAGCGAAAAGGTTTCCTCATAATCGATTCATTCTTTCAGAGTAAACCCTTTTGTAACAAGCCTAGCTTTGAAGATTTCTACCTTCCCGTCTGCTCCTCTCTTTCTCTTGTAGATCCACTTACATTCGATGGATTTTATCCCTTCAAGTGGTTCGACAAGTTCCCAGACCTAACTGGAATACATAGATTCTATCTCTAAATTCATAATCTTTTGCTAAAGATCTGCATCTTTGTTCTGAAGTGCTTCGTTGTAGTTACATGATTTGGTATCCTGTTCTACCAGGATCCTATCAAATAACTCTCCCAAGAACATGTACCGATCAGGTTGATGAACAACCTTCCCACTACGACGAGGCACTACCTGCATCTGTGTATTGGCAGTAATGTGCTGTACAGAATCTAAACCCTATGCACCATTATCCACATGCTTGTCTGACATGTTAATAGTAACACCCTGATCTGGTTCAGGATTTGCATATGTCTCAATAATCCTCCAACTACGACGAGACAATAGAATATCAGTGACTTGTGGTTCTTCTTCCGTTCTACTGGTATTTTCTCTTAATTCTTCCAGAACAATTTTATTTTTGGGCATGTGGTCCATAATATAATTCTCTTCTATGAATCGGGAATTGGTGCTAACAATAACCTTCTAATCCTTAGAATTATAAACTAAACCACCCTTCATTCCCTTGAGATACCCGACAAAAAAATAGACTTCTGTTCTTGGTTCTAACTTACTCGCATTCCTTTTCAGCACATGTGCTCGACACCCCCAAATCTAAATATGTCTCAAACTAAGCTTCCGCTTGGCCCACAATTCTGTGGGAGTAGAAGGTACTAACTTAAAAGGTACCAAATTCAGAATATAAATCGATATCTCTAATACAAGTCCTCAAAATGAATCGGATAATTTTGAATAACTCATCATCGACTTTGCCATCTCCATAAGAGTCCTATTTCTTTTTTTTGCTACACTATTCTGCTACGGAGTACCCAGTGTAGTTAACTGGGAGATAATCCCTTTTGACGAGAAGTAGTCCCTAAACTCTCTAAAGAGGTACTCGCCACTACGGTCGGATCATAGTGATTTGATACTTTAACCTAGATGCTTTTTCGCCTCCGCTTTGAATTCTTTGAATTTCTCAAAGCATTCAGACTAACGGTGTATCAGGTAAATGTATCCATACCTTGAGTAGCCGTCAATGAAACTGATGAAGTACTCAAAGCCACTTCTAGCCTGGATAGTCATAGGACCACACACATCAGAGTGAACCAGTTCCAACAGTTCTTTACCTCTATAGCCTTTGGTCGAAAAGGGCCTCTTGGTCATCTTACCCTTTAAGTAGGACTCAAAAATTGAAAGTGTCTCCACTTTCAATAAACTCAAAAGTCCATCTTCTACCGGTCTATTTATCCTTTTTAGATTAATATGACCTAAGTATAAGTGCCAAAGAAACGTTTGGTTCATTAAAGAATGATCATTTCTCTTACATGGTAAATTAGATGTATTATTCAATTCAGTCAGTTGCAGTGTATGAGAGATAGAAGTAATAACATGAAAATTATCCATCAATGTACCAGAATAGATAAACTATTTATTATCCTTAATAACTACAGAGTTATTAAAATAAACCAAATATCCGTCTTTAACCAATGTAGAAACAGAAATTAAATTCTTTCTATTGGACGGTACATAAAGACAATTTTTCAATATTAAAACTCTATCTCCACTAAAACTGAGAGTGACATCTCCCATTACAACTGCTGCCACCCTAGTAGTATTATTACCTATATGTAGTATTATTGCCCATATGCAGGTAAATCTTCCTATCACTGAGTTATCGAATTTTCTAGAACCCTAGTAATAAATTGTAAACATAATTAGTAGCTCCCGTATCTACACACTAAGTACCGATAGATAAAACTGCTAAACATATTTTCACAACTAGTAAACAGAAATTACTTTGCTTGTTCTATTTGCTGAGAAAAAATGGACAATGCTCTTTCAAGTACTATATCTGATTGCAGTGAAAACATCTATCTTTCAGCTTTTTTACACAAGTCCGTAGCTCACTAACTACATTGAAAATTGTGTCACACTGTTTCTGAACCTTTTTTTCTTCTTTTTACCTTTCGGCTTAGAGGAAGAACCCTTTTTAGAAACAAAAATATTTTCTGACATCCTAAGAATACCATCAATAGTTAAAGTTATATTCACATTCCTTTTTCAGTTTACATAGTTTGGTCCTGCTAGTTTGCTTTCTTTGAGTATAGTCGCGAGTGAATTCAAAACTATTTTAATCTTAAGAATCACATAATTAAAAATCATTAATTATGACGAGTAAAATTTTTAATTTTATTTTAAATTGGCTCTCTTTATTATTAAAAAAAAATCGCTAGCAGCCTAGCACCCTGTTAATAGCATGCCTCGATGGGAGGACGTCCACTATCCATCGTTTGTCCAGATAGGCGAATTCCTATTAATTTTACTATTTTGGCAACAGACCGTACCAAGTAAAATTAAATAGCTGACGTAACTTCAATCCAGTAAATAATAATAATAATTCAGATGGAGAAGATATTATTATTTACAGTTAAATGTTAACTTCCACCTAATCCCAAATCAATCATTTCGCAATAAATTCTTCAGATAGAGAAGTGATCTACACTAACGATTATTCAAAATTATCCCTGAAGGAGGTTCATACCGGTGATACCGCAATTAATTCTATCCAATGGGGAGGAAGGCCTTACTGCCAACACGCAAAATTAATTATATCCTCTACGAACTAGTAATGGAGACTGCAGGATTTATCTGTAAATAAATTTTCTCTCCCACTTATTTTTTTAAAAATATTTTTGAGGATTATAAAAACTGTTTAATGAAAATAAATTTATTAATTTCAAAAAATCACACAATTTAAAATATTCTAATTTTTTTAAACCATCTTTTCGTGTTTTAATGTATAGCAAATAAAATATTTTAAAATTCTTATTTACTTAATAAAATAATTTTAAATAAAATCAAGAATTTAATTTTATTTGTCAAGTTACACATTTTTTTGAAAAATAATAATTTATTAAAATTAAACTTTTTCTTCTAATTAATTCAAAATTCAAAATTAATTGTTATATTTTTTTAAGATATCTAATTTAAAAAAAATAATCTTAAACGTATTATTTTGTAACAAAATAAAACATCTAAAATTTTCTAAAAAATTAATTTTAATTAAAGAAAATTTTATTTTATCTTTTCGTTATAAAAATTAATTAAAATTGATTTTTTTTTGAATTAATTAAAATAAATAGAAAATATAAAATAACAATATATATTATCCACGCAGTTAAATAATATAAATACAAGATATATATGTCCCGATTTTAAGATCAAATCAAAACTCTATCGAGTTTCATCCTCCTGTTAAACAATAAGCTTGAAATCACTTAATCTTATCAGAATCAGCTTTTCGGTATTCGAAATCTGTCAGGAATCTTCATAAAGCAGTGTTATAGTTATACAACACCACCCGAGTCTCAAAACCACCAAAACAGTCGGCCATAATAGCCCAGCCACTAGCTACCGCCCAAGCCGCCACCTTCACGCAGCATTTGCTGCCTCATCCGATGTTTGTTTTTGTCCCGATTTTTTTTAAAAACATAGCTCACAAAATATACTATTTTTCTATTAAAAATCAGAACGAAAATAGCCCCAAAAACTACTTTCAATGAGGGCCGAACAACCCCCACCGCCGCCGCCTAGTAACCGCCGCTGCCGTAGCCTAGTAACCACTGCCGCCGCTTTTTGATGCTCCTTATGTGGATGTTTTGGCTCTGGTTTTCTATTGTTTTTAGCACTGATATATAGCCATATAATGCCTTGAAGAACACTCCAAAAAATAGTTCCGAAAAGCATCAAAACAACCCCTCAAAATAACCCCGCAACCACCATTGCTTGCCGCCGCTACCGCTATTTTTTGTGCCGCTTTTTGCGGCTGTTTATCACAACTTTTTTGAATGTTTTCCAACCATATTTTATTGCTATTTTATGCCTAAAATTTTTCTCAAAATAGTTTCAAAAACATCTCAAAAAATCACCAAAAACGGCCGAAGGCTTTGCCAGTGGCGCTGTTTTGTGCTTGTTTTTTCATGTTTTTGAAAACTATCTTGATGCTGTTTTTAAAGCCTAAAAAATGTAGAAAACTTGCTAAAAATTCTGTCACAAAATTCATGAAAAAACCACCGCGATCCGTGGCTTGAAACACCCGAAACCAACGCCGGTGCTTGTTCTTTGTGTTCTTCGTCTATTCAAACATGTTCTTACATATATCGAATAATAGCTAAAGAAAAAATAAAACTTTTACATCAAAACATATATCCCGAAGGCTCACAATCGATCTAAAAAGCCTAAACTATCACGATCAACCTTCATAATTAAAAAATAATAATTAAATCATCATTCAAACCATTCAATCAAACATGAATATAACAATGATCATAAAATTGATATTAGAACGCCTGCAAAACAAAGTTAGCATAGCTTTAAAGCTACCCGAACCCTCGATTAAACCATATTCATTAATCAAAATGAGTCCGGTACCAATTGTTGGAGACAAATGCCAAGAATATTGATTTGAATATGATTTTTTTGATAAAAAATTACTTGACGGACAATCGCTGAAACATGCTCCAATTTAAAATTTTTTGATATCGAACAATCCAAATAAAACCCGTACTCCCAAAATTAGATTCAGGATTATACCTTTCGAAATCTGGTAGAATAATTTCGGTTACTGCGACATCAACGAATGTGAATCCTTCGAGTTGAAACCCGGATCAAACCTTCTACTGTATTCCCGGATGCGAGTCACGAACGTAGAGTACGCTACGACCTATCGTGATCTTGAACCTTCTAATCTAGCCACCTAGGATTTACGTGAAAACTCTAATTCAATAATGAATGTAATGTGAAATATGGGCTAGGGTTAGTATAACCGCATATATAGGATTACAACAAAGACCTATAGAGTAAAGATAATTTGGATTTCTTATGTAATTATGAAAACTCACATGTCCCTGAGAAAATTTCATAAAAACATAAATTACAATTTATACCACTAAAAAATCGTAATTGCACTCACATCCACATTCTCAAAACTGATTATTTGAGCTCCTATTATTAAATGCTTAACTCATCTCCTCACGTTAAGATTCTCGACACTCGCTAATTAAATTTAATTATTGATAATTTAATTTAATCAGCTTCTTAAAATTTCTTAAACCCTTCCGTTTAACTTATTTGACGACCGAATAATTAAATCCACCTGTAAAGTTTGGCCCGATAAAAACTTGTAAGCTTCCTAAGGGGTATCGTCAATCCTGAACAATCAGGACATGAATTTTGTCAATAATTAATATTCGTCATCTATTTAATACCACTATTCAATTTACCGAAAATATTGACCCGTAAAAGATCGCACCCTCAAATGAATCAAAACAACGAATACTAAATATACGCGAATAATAATTATTACGGGATTAACAGTATAAACACTCATAATAACCTTGCGGTGTGAATTAATTTATATAGTCAGTATAAGATTAATTACCCCAATGTGGTCCTGTTTAATATACAAAGTGTACTATCATAGAGAGTCGGAACAATAGACGACGCTATTATCTGTTTCCCGTAACCAAGACAGGCCTACTAATACTCTGTGCTACAGTCGTTCCGATAGTTTGCCCAATTTCATTTAAACTGTGAACCGTAAACTTATATTCTACAAGAACCTATAATTTGGTCTTTTATGTGCAAGCCGTACTCTACACACTAGATTAAATATTGTATATAATAAAAGGCATCTATGTATAACATTAAAGAAATGATATCTCATACATTGCTCGTTAAGATTCTCATAAAATGGAAAATAATTTTAGTAAATAATAAAATAATATACTAAAACCAACAGAATCCATGATTTCTTAGTATACAACCTTGACACCTTCGATCCAAAGGATTGTTCTGGTGTTTTTGAAGTACCTGCCTGATGCTTGCTGGAGCGAATGGGGGCCCATTGGAGGAAAAGAGCTCGGTCTGCCTAGTAGAGTGTCGAGGTTCACCTAGAGGCTCGGACTATGGTGGCCCCGAAGCATGAATCAAGGAGGGTTTAAGCTCGATCACAAGAGCCTGGTCCGAACGAGAGGGCCACTATTCCCAAAAGAGACATGGGGAGCATTACTAAGATCGAGGGGCTTACTAATGAACTTTGTGTGGCCCGAGACTCTATCACGAGCCTCTGAGGAAAGTTAGGAGAGCTGCAAAAGGAGGTGGGACGCAGAGAAAAGCCTTATTTTAGTCGACATTTCGTGATAGTGGAGAGGATGACGGGCACAGACGCCTGCTCAAAGCGATGTTGGAAGAGTTTACTTATGGAGGCCGTGGGAGTGAAAGACGACCTAATCCTATTCGGGTACAAGACCGGTCTGTCATGAACTGGTGTTCCTGCGGATTCTTCACTCTAGCGGGAGCTTCCCTCGGCGCCATAATTTCTGCCTTCCCTTCCTCGTTGTCTCTTGACTAGAAATCTCTGTAAACCGAACGTACTATCATGTTAATGAAAAACAATTTTTGCATGATATTACCTAGACAAGGCTATTTATGTTCTGCTGTGCATCTTCTTTTCTTCGCATGTTTTCCACTTGGATCCTCCTCTTGTTCGGGGCCCAGGAGCTCATCAGATCCTTGAGCTTTAATTGATCCTTTTACCTAGGTAGAGCTAGAGCTTTTTGCCTAGCCAGAGTTAGGGCTTTTTGTTGAAACTGGTAGTTGAGCCCGGTACCTAGGTAAAGCTAGGATTTCTACTGAAACCAGCCACTAAGCTCTGCACTTGGGTAAAGCTAAGGTTTTAGTGCCTAGTCAGAGCTAGGACTTATTTGCCTAATTGGGGTTTGGACTTTTTACCTAGGCAGAGCTAGGGCTTTTTGCCTAGCCAAAACTAGGGCTTTTTGTTAAAATCGGCCGTTGAGCCCGGTACCTAGGTAAAGCTAGGATTTCTAGCCTAGCCGAAACTAGGGCTTTTTGTTAAAATTGGTCGTTGAGCTTTTTGTTAAAATCGGCCGTTGAGCCCGGTACCTAGGTAAAGCTAGGATTTCTAGCCTAGCCGAAACTAGGGCTTTTTGTTAAAATCGGCCATTGAGCCCGGTACCTAGGTAAAGCTAGGATTTCTATTGAAACCGGCCGCGAAGCCCAGCACCTAGGGGAAGTTAGGATTTTTGCTAAAACTAACCGCTGAGCCTGGCACCTAGGTGGAGCTAGGATTTTAGTGCCTAGACTGAGGTAAGGATTGTTTTCCTAGGCAAGGCAATGGATTTTTTTGCCTAATTGGAGTTAGGGCTTTTTGCCTAGGCAGAGCTAGGGCTTTTTACTAAAATCGGTTGCTGAGATCTTGAACCGAGCTTTATGGGGGAGGGGGAGGAAAATGTAGAGTCTTCTTCATGATTTGCCTTTATTGGTAAACCCTTTAGATTCAGAAGACTACCCGCGGAGGGGGATTCACTATCACTGTTGGCCACTTTTGGGAAGTCAACCCTTCATCTGGCCTTCGGGTTTGGGCTTTAACTTGCTCTTTTCCGCAGATGGCACCAAATGTGTGGACGTGATTTCATAAGGATACGAATGTTGTTGAGGGAAAGGAAAGAACTAGATCTAAGTCTTTGGGCTCGAAGGTTTGATCGCTCTTGGACAAAAAAACAGGGGTAAGAATGGCTGGTTGGCTTGGCCTATAAGCCCCTCCAATGCTTAAGTTAGTGGACTATAAAAAAACAATCACGCATTTCATTGAAGCAAATTCGACAGAGCTTTAGTAAGTAGTCTTGTCCCCTCGTTACCTCGTGTTCGAGCTTGGTTTTTATATTGTAGTTGCTAAAGATTTTTAGGGGGAAGGATGGAGTTCCCATGTCTTTTAGCAGGAAAAGGGGTTCCCCAAGACTGACTTCTGACGAAACCCCCTTTTATCTCCTTGCAGGGACTGTCTATGGCCCCTTCTGCAATGCCAACAGAGTAATAAATTGCTTCATAGCATATCAGCTGTCGTTCAACATAAGGGTGTATGGTAACAGTACTACGAGTTCGGTTGTCTCGTTATACGTTTCTACCTCGGTCGGGACCTTTGGCGCCTCTCTGCCCGAGCTTAAAGGGATGGGCGGGCTTGAAAGGACTATTCTGAATCGGGCCTTGGAATTGGGCCCCTGGGTCTTGGGCCAGGCTTGGATTTTCGGGTTATCCTCCGTTATTAGTAATATTCTATATTTATTTATTTATTGATATATACCATATGATTACCAACCAAAATAATGATAGTAAACATTAATCATATTTATAAATAAATAAATAAATTGGCCTATTACAAATGCAGTATCCTTCAACAGCGATGGTTGTACTAGATTGACTCTAATGCTAGTTTTGGGTCCAACGCCAAAGTTTCCTTCTAGGAGAGACGACCTATCACGGTAGTTCAATGGTCGAAAGTGCTAAAAATTCGGTAGCATAACTACTTTAAGACCTCGTTTGCTTTATTAAATTAGTAATATAGGAATATATAATTTTACATTATAAGTAATTTTATGAAACTCAGAGTGAGATAATTATTAGTTTTTTTTTGTTGAGAAGAGAGAGAATTATTAGTTAATATCATATTTGTTTTAAGTATTTAATATTTTGTAAAACTGATTATCTAATAGATATATAATTTTTTTACCACTTGTAGTAATTCAAACAAGACAGTAATTTTGTAAAACATCTAATCCTATTTTGCATTTAATTTGGTCAATCAAATATATCCTATAGCCTCGTTTACTTACCCGATTGATTTAGCTGATTTAGTGGAGCATGAGTGAAATTGAATAGAATTAGAGAAGATGTCCAATTTATTAGAATTTAGTACAATACACCGTTTGTATTATATCCCGATTATATTAGAAATATTAGACATAATCCAATCACAACGTTTGTCTGACGAATTAATTAATTGGTATAATTACCTATTACCATTTCTGCTCCTAAGCAAATAAATCTTTTGCTAATTAGTTGCTCCTTACAAGTAACTTGGGAGAAAAAGTTGGCAACAAGTTTTTTTTTTTTTGCGTGTATTGTTTCAAATTAAGTTATTTCCACTCCCATGTTTTTTTTTTTCCTCCAAATCCATCATAGTTTCAAGCTTTCAACGGCTAATAGAACCAATTTACACTCTGGTTGCGACTGTATTGTGGACAAGAATCCGTATTTCAAATAGATTATAGTAGTCATTTAGTCCAATCCAACTAAAAACAAATAAAGGGTTTGTTTGGTTGGAGGATTTTTTTTATGGAATAATTAGTGTATTAATTTTGATTTTTAGTCCCTAGAGTATTAGTACTTAAGAGTATTAGTGCTTGAAGTATTAGTGTAATGTTTTTGTACATAATGATGTTTAGTTGAAAATATAATAGTTTATGGATAAATTATACAACGTTTGATTTGACATGATTTAGTGAGATTAAATTTTTTTATTTACAAAAAATAATCAAAATAACCCGGTACTAACTAATCCACACCTCCCATGAGTTTAGGATTGTCTCCAATAAGGAGTATTAAATTAGTAGGGAGGTTTCTTTGTAATGACCGTAATTTTTTTTAATTTACTCGCTTTTAAATTAAAATAATTTTATATTTTTTAGGTGTATTGAGATATCATGAGAGAAGAGAGTTAAAATAATAACAATAATAATAATGATATTTTATTTGCATTTTTTATACAATAAAATATGTATAATAAAAATAAAACAATACTATAATAATAATCATATTAAAGTTTATTAGAAAGTAGAAAAAAATAGCAGTGGAAAAGAACTCTCATTGTGCATCGATCGGACAGTAAACAAAGTCCTTTTATGCGTCCATCGTGGATAGGTTAGTTTTAAACTCTATTTGGTTTATTAAATAACTTTTTAAGGAAAAAATTTTATTTCTCTATTCCGTTTTGACGCATAAATTTAAATTTAAGTTTATTTTAATTAAATAATAATCTTAAAATATTGATATGGAATGAGTGTTCAAAAAATAAGTTTAAGTAACTTTTTTAATAAATTTTAATTAAATATATTCTCTTAAAATAATAATATAAAATGAAATTGAAAAAAAAGAAAAGAAAGAGAACTCACGCACACCCTTCCCTCTTCTTTTTTCTTTATTCTTTTTGTTTCTTCAGTGAAGAGGCCGCCGCCCCCCTCTTGTTTTCTTTTCTTTTATGTTCTTTTCTTTTCTCACACAGCCGCCGCCCCCATTTTTGTTTGCTGTGCACGGTAATTTTTTTTCTCTTCTCTCTTAAGTTCATGGAAGTCTTTATTTATTTATTTTTATTATTTTTAGTCAAAAATTATTCCGTAAAATCTTAAATATTTTTGGTTAAATCTTGTTTGTAAGTGTTTAAAAGCGATTAATTCGTTTTATTAGAACTCTAGAGCTTTTTAGAGTTTTTTAAAATCCTCTTCTTCAAGTCATTAAAGGTAGGGTTTTTTTTATATTTATTTTTAGCTTACAAATAAGACGTATAACTGTGGTTAATATTTTCATGATTGTTAAATTGGTATTTTTGCATAAAATTAAATTAGTTAAACTTGAATTTATCAAAATCGAATAAATGAATTGGATTTCTTATTTTAAATTGTAATGTTGGATTTTTTAAATGATTGGTAACTAATTAATTATATCAAGCGTTGAAAAATTTAAGTTAACCTTGTTATTTATTTATTTATTTTTTAAAAATGTTATCGTAAGATGAATGATCTTTTTAACATTTCATGCCTTAGGTTTTAATTATTATTATTTTTATGCCATGGTTACTTGAATTATCTACAAATATGTAAAATTTCATATATGTCATTTTTTTATTGAAATATGTAGTTGGATGCAAAAAATTTAAATTAGACATATTCTCATTATGAATATCTTGAATTGATAAAAGAGTTAAATTTATTTTTTTTAAAAAGGTATAAGATACTTAATGAAAAGTGAAAGGGTTTTTAGAATGACTTTAAGGAATTGTAGTTGACATATAAATAGTGAGTTAGACGGTTTAATTTACGAGTTATAGGCTCATTGCGTAGATGGATTTCTATACCCGAGATGTTAGTGCCTCGAAATAGAACGTCACAACTCACTAGTGCAATGGAGTGTCTAGGTTAGTTGGGTGATCAGTGCACTGCCACTAGAACACACATGCCTAGTGGTAAGAGATAGCTTGTTTACTTTCTTAAGAATGTCATACTTCTCGTGAGCGATTAACTTTGGCTTGATTAAAAATTTAATGAAATAAGCAGCAAAATTGTTCAAGATTTGTGGATATAATAAAATAAACATTATGTACTTTTTAAAAAAAATTTCAATTAACATATGTTTCATATATCTCTTTCATACTTACATTTGTTGGTTATTAATAAATATTTATTGGTTATTAATAAATATTGACTACTCTGATCTGTTTATGTGTTTGGACATGACAGGTTCTGTTGTACCTCATAAGTAATTGCACTTTTAGAGTTTCTGTTGAGAACTATTTAAATATTAATAAAGTAGTTGCAGTAGTGTTTTGGTAATTTCTATTCCATTTTCTTCGGCATAGATTATAAGTTTAATTTTTTTAATTATTTCATAGCGGTAGTTTAGATTAAAGTGTTTGAATATTTTATCTTAATAATTATGTGCATTGGTTTATATTATTGGTTTGAAACTAGAGATTTTAAATATTTACATAAGAAGTTGGGATGAATAACTTATAATTTATTTTGAGTCGTAGTTTTGTTGTTCGAATTCAGGCAGAGTCCGTATATATTACTCTGCATGTATTTATTACAAGTTATTTTATATATGTTTTTATCGTTATATTATCAAAAAAATAAGAAAAACTCTATCAATTTTTTTATTAAAAAAATTAATACTTAAAATAATCATTAAAAATTTTGGGGCGTGACATTTTTAACCCCTCCAAATAGTTTCCAAGCACATCTACATATGAAACTATTAGTAAAATAATCTAATCCCAAACCTAGCGTATTATATTTGGGTGCCTAATAAATAATGTACTTTTTGAGCTCTATAATTAAGATATATTTTCAAAATTCATGAAAAATAATTTAGATCATGAAGCCTTATCAGGCCCAATAAATAATATACTTTTTTAAAGATGTCAGTATAAATTATTTTAATGTTTCTATATATATATATATATATATATCATAAATAATCTTATAAATTTAAGATCCTTGTCCAAGTTGAGAGCTTTGAACGGATACCTAGTTGCGGTAACATATATATGTGCTACCTCTGAATGATCGATACTAATGAAATGATGTGGCTCTGAAAAATAGAATAAAATGAAAATTTTTATAACAGAACAATAACTATATAATTGGTTAGAATAAAGAAAAAAACAGTGACTTTGGAGCCCATCAGATACATTAATTTTAATTTTTAATATGATAATTATCGTCACTCGAATTATTAAGTTGCAATTGGGTACAAATAATTCGTCCTAAAATACAACAACAATGTCAATAAAACCTGCACTTAACAAAATTGAAGTTCTTGAAAATTTTCTTATAAATTGAATGGTGTATACAAACTGAGGGAAATAATTAGATAAAAGAGATAAATTTGAATTGTGTAATCAGCATCGTTGTATAGAGAAGCATCTCAGCTATATTGCATTATTCACCCCACCAACAATATGGAAGCTACCGGAATATTTTAATTTTTTAAAAAAAATATAAGCCTCCATCTTCAACTGAACACCTATTAAGGGCCGTTTGGTAACTCTAGCTTTTTAGTTTGTTGGCTAAATCAAATCAAAACATTAACTTCTAAAATATTCTATTGTGATTTCGACCACTTTTAAAAGACAATAATATCTCTTATTCATTACTTATTTACTACCACTACCAACTACATATAACTATTAATATAAAATACATAGAAATGTAAAATTGTCCAATTTGAAAGAAAAAGCAAAAAATTAACTTTTTACCCAAATAACAAATTTCAAAAATGCTAGTTTAAAAGCTACATTATTAAATAACCTATTTTAAACTAAATTTAACTTTTTGGTTAAAAACACAAAAAAAATAAAAAAATAAACTTTTAAGGTAGTTACCAATTGGACCCCAGTTCAAATGAAAATTGAATTAAACACCAAAATGCCAACTGGGTCACTAACAATGCCACATTGCATCAGGCACGCGTGTGATGTAATGCATACGCGCCATTAAATACCTCTCTTGATTTATTTTGAGGTATTTGTGCCACTTTAAATATACATGACATATCATTTTGTGAACATTCCACGTGTGACTAAGTCATATATCACGCATACCGTACCAACATAATAATGCAACCTCATGATGAAGTCAAGCGTATTTACTGGTAAGATGGCAGCAGGATTGATGGTAAGCACGCTAATGTGCTGGGTGGTTGGCAATGAATTTGGTAGAGGTAAACGGTCCAGAAATTTTATGTGTCCCGCTTTCATGAGTCAGTTCAAGGCTTCAGCTAGAGTAAGGCTCTCATGGTAAGTGATTTCTTTTTGGGGTTTTGGGTTTTGTCTGAGATTTTGTAAAACTTTGGTGTCCAAGGCATTTACCTCGGCAATTTCAGTATTGGTTGGTGGGTATGGGGATTGGTTTTTCTAAATCTCCATGGTTTTGTTGTCTTAACTTTTCCCCTATCTAGTACACTAGGATGTGTGCATTTTGTACTTGAATACTTGTTACGACCCATTTTTTAACAAGTTTAAATTATACATGGTTGCACCCAAGGCCGGCCTTGGGGCAAAGCCGGCAAGACAGTAGCTTTGAGTCCCCAAATTTGTACAAAAATTAAGAGCTCTCAATTTAAAAAAAAATTATTTATGCCCTAATTTTGAGCATCAAACACGAGCAAAAATTGACCTGATTCTCTTATTCTGAAGCGGCGAAAATCAAACACAGCGAAAATCAAACAGACAAGCACGAAGTCACGAACTTGATTCTCTGAAGCCGTGAATCGACGCTCCGGCAAAAATCAAACACACGGCGTCAGTGTGCGTCAGTCGTCATGGACTCACGGTCACCGTCGGAGTCGCTCAAACTGCGTCGCCGTCGCTCGAGCCTCGAAGTCTCAAGTCGCCGTCGTCATGCGTCACAGTTGCTCACCGTGCGTCGACGGTCGGCGTTGCCGGTTGCTCACTGGGCCTACTCGCAAGTCGCAAGTTACTGAAGACTAAATCTAAAGTACTAAACCGGAACCACACTTAAGGTATGATTTTTATATTTTTGTTCTATTAATATTATTTATAATAGATAATGGAACTAAGGTATTGAACCACTAAATTAAAAAATTATGTTTGCTATTTCTTAACAGATAATTTGTTTAATTCTTTTTTTGTTTGTTATTTTTTAATTTTTTTAATTTTTTTTGTTTTTTAGTTTTTTGATTTGTAGAATTCTATAATCATACCTCCTAGAAAATATATGTCTAGATCAAAAAAAAAATCAAAAAATAAAGAAATTAATTCAAGTGATATTTTGTTGCTGGTGATTCAATTTTTTTTTGTTCAGGTATTATTATTTTTTATTCTTTTTGTCGTTGTTTTAGTTGTAAATTGAATATTATTGAATTGTGAAATAACAAGATAAAAATTTAATTCATTAAAACTCTTGTAATATTTTTTTCTTAAAATTATTATATATAAAAAATTATAAAAATTCCATTTTAATTATCCGTTTTGGGCCCAAATTAATCTGGGCGGCCCCTAGTTGCACCGTGCAGATGATTGTTCACGGACAACCATCCAAGTAGCTCTACCTCAGCAAATAATAAACTGTTCAACTACTCACAGAGACTATTCTTTGGTAAAAACACTATTCACAAGAATGTATGTTCAGCTAACCCATGATTTAACGGATTGGAAAAAACGGAGTTGCTTCATTTGTAAAACAAGAGACCCAAATCAAAAATATTGCAAAGTCGGAGCAGCCTCATTTGTACAACAAGAGACCCAGATAAAAAATATTGCAAAGTGGGTATAGTCTCTCAATTAAAAATTCAACTATACTTTTAACAATAAAAAAAATTATTCCAAACACTTTTTTTTTTCTTTTTTCTAAAAAAGCTATAAACCTATTAAAACTAAAATTTTTTAGACATCCCAAACAAATACCTAGTTAATTTAATTTAACTATTAAATGAAACTAATAATTTAATTCAACTATTAAATGTAAAAAAATATATATATAATTTCAATTCAAATAGTCATGAAGTAAAACCGAAAAAAAAAATATAATTTTAAATCTGATAGCAAATGAAACCAAAAATAAAATATATACACCATAACCATTGTTAATCAACCTAAAATTTAACCGCAAAAAAAATTAAAAATTATATCCTCAATCGAACTCAATCAACAACAACAATGCTTTTAATTAAGAAACTGTGCTAGAATTACCATTGCTAATCAGTTCAAAATTTAACTGCAAAAAAAAATTAAAAATTGCATTCTCAATCAAGCTCAAACAACAACAACGAGGTCGCCTAACTAGTATGACAAATTTCATATTCACTAGTAGCCCCAAACTAGTTGACATCATGAAACTTTTATTTATATCGGGTTATGCTCTCATCAGATCCTGCAAAAATAATAATAATAATAATAATAATAACAATAATAATTGGTAAGATAATAATGTTAGAAATTCTACAAAGTTAAAAATTTGAAAAAATAACTAAATTAACTATAAAATTAATACCATGAAAGTATAATTCAGTGGTATGTATTATTTTTTTTTTCAAATTTGTATTATTTTGGTAATCACTTAATTCTAACTCAATAAATAATGCTTCTTCCACACAATTACCAAACAACATGATATCAACTCTGTCAATCGATGTGCTTGCTGTTTGAGGCAAAACTGCTGAGATCATTATTTCTGTAAACGATTTTCGATTAAAAATAACTGGACGGGTAATCGTCGAAACGGGCTCCAGGTAAAACGTTTCATGTCGAATGATCAAAATAAAAACCCGTACCACCACAGTTAATTTAGAAGAATACATTTTTGGTCGATTCTCCACCTACGATTTTTGATTTCGAGTTGAAACTTCCATCAGATCTTCTACTGTATTCCCTTATGCAATTTCCGAACGTAGTGTGACCTACAATCCTTCGAGAACTCGTACCGATAGAACTTGGTCAGCTTTAGTCTTGAAGACAAGTTATCAATTTAGTTCAGCCTACCCGCATATTTATAGGGCTATAGTAGGGACATGTGGAGTAATTATGATAAAAACTTCTAGTGTAATCTAAATACGTATACAGCGATTTTTAACAATTAACCAAACCTCTCATTGGTGTCTATAATTATAAAAACCTTGCAGAGGTTTTTGCAATTTTCATAAAATACTAAATTACAGTTCACACCACAAAAGAATTGCAATCGTACTCTAAGCCATAATCATAAGACCATCTTGTTTTGAGTTCCTGTTATTAAATACTTAACTTATCTCCCCACGTTATGATTCTCGATACCCGCCAATTAAATTTAATTACTAACAATTTAATTTAATCAAAATCTTTAAATTTCTTAAACCATTCCATTTAACTTATTTGACCACCGGATAATCAAATCCACCGGTAGAGTTTGGCCCGGTCAAAACTTATAAGCTTCTTTATTGGAGTATCGTCAATCCTGATCATTCGAGACGTGGATTCCGTCAATAATTAATATTCACCATACAAATAATACCGCTATCCAACTCACCGAAAATATAGACCTATATAAGATCGTACCCTCTAATGAATTAAAACAACAAATATTAAGTATACGCAAATCAATAATTATTTTAGGATTAAGAGCATAAACACTTTCATAATAATATTGGGATGTGAATTAATTTATATAGTCAGTATAAAATTAATTACCCTAATGTATCTTGCTCAATACACACAAAGTGTATTAGTACAGGAAGTCGGAACAATAAACAACTCTATTATCTGTTTCCCGTAACCAAGACTGGCCTACTAAAATTTTGTGATACAGTCGAACCGATGGTATGTCTATTTTCATCTAAACTGTGAACAAATACTTATATTCTGTAAGAATCTAAAATTTAGTCTTCTGTTTGTAAGCCGTACTCTATACACCATATTAAATATTGTATAGAATAAAAAACATCTATGCATAACATTAAAGAAATGATATTGCATATATTTCTTATTAAGATTATCATAAAATGAAAAATTAATTTTATTAAAAATAAAATTAAATACTAAAAACATGATTTTCAGTATACAACCCTAACAATTTTCAACTTATACTCAAAATCATGCTGCCATATATCTGATTTCCATGCCCTCTACGTGACTATCAAAAATCTTAGCCAGTAAGCTTTTTGTAAAATAATTTGTATGGTTATTTTTTGATGCAATTTTGGTCATAACAGCATCACTCATCAGTATAATTTCTCGTACCTAGTGATATTTACGCTCAATGTGCTTTCCTTTCTTGTGGACTCTTGATTCATTCGAGTTTGCATCCACTCCGCTATTATTACAATAAAGTGTAATAGCCGACTGAACTGAAGGGACCACGTCTAAATCCAATAGGACGTTTCTGAGCCAAACGACCTCCTTGGCTCATTTAGAAGCTTCCACGTACTCGACCTCCATAGTGGAATCAGCAATGAAAGACTGTTTGATACTCCTTCAACTTATATCTTCACCTTTTAAGGTAAACACATATCCTGAGGTAGACTTACGAGAATCTATGTTTGAGTGAAAATCTGAGTCTGTGTACCCTAAAAGGATTAGACTGTCTGCTTGGTAAACCAACATATAATCCTCAGTTCTTTCCAGGTACTTGATTATATTCTTTACCACAGTTCAAAGCTCCTGCCCTGGGTTATACTGATATTTGCTAACCATGCCAACGGCAAAGCAGATGTCGGGTCTAGTGCAAAGTATAGCATACATTAGGCTTCCTATTGCCGAAGCATAAGGAACCGTCTTTATCTTCTCTATCTCATAAGGTGTCTTAAGACACTGATCCTTGGATAGAGTGATACCATACCTGAAAGGGAGAAACTCTTTTTTAAAATCCTGCATGCTAAAACGAGTAAAGATATCATCGATATACTTTGCTTGTGATAGGCCCAATATCTTTTATTTTCGATCTTGTACAAGCTTGATCCCTAGAATGTGACTGGCTTCCCCCAAGTCCTTCATATCGAACTGTCTAGATAACCATACTTTTACCGTAAATAATGCCCCCACATCATTTTCGATGAGGAAGATATCATCTACATAAAGTACTAGAAAGATTACCATGCTTTTGTCACGCTTCTTGTACACACAGGATTCATTTGGATTCTGATCAAAATCATAAGACTTTATGGCTTGATCAAACCGAGTATTTTAAGACCTCAATGCCTGCTTAAGTCTATAAATGGATCTCCTAAGCTTGCACAATTTGTGCTCCTGGCCCTTCGTTATGAAATCATCTGGTTGTACCATATATATACAGTCGTCAAGACTTCCGTTAAGAAAAACTGTCTTGACATCTATTTGCCAGACTTTGTAATCGAAATGAGCAGTAATGGATAAGGAAATCTAGATAGACTTAAGTATAGCTACTAGCAAAAAGGTTTTCTCATAATTAATCTTTTCTTTCTGAGTGAACCCATTTGCAATAAGCTTAGATTTGAAGGTTTCAACCTTCCCGTCTGTTCCTCTCTTCCTCTTGTAGATCCACTTGCATCCAATAAGTTTTATCCATCCGGATAGTTCTATAAGTTTCCAGACCTTACTAGAATACATAGATTTTATTTTTGAATTTATAGTCTTTTTTTAAAGATCTTCATCTTTGTCCTGAAATTCTTCATTATAGTTACAAGATTTGGTATCCAGTTCTGCCGGGATCTTGTCAAAAGACTCTCCCAAGAACATATACTGATCAGGTTGATGAATAATTCTCGCACTACGGCGAGGCACTACCTGTGTCTTTGTACTAATAGTAACACATTATGCAGAACCTGAACCCTATGCACTAGCACCATGTTCATGATTTGCACTTGTCCCGATAATCCTCACACTACGATGAATCAATGGGATATCAGTGACTTGTGGTTTCTCTTCTATTTTATTTGTATTTTCTTTCATTTCTTCCAGAACAATTTTACTATTGGGCCTGTGGTTCATAATATAATTCTCTTTCAAGAATCGGGCATTGGGTCTAACAATGACTTTCTAATTCTTAGGATCATAAAATAGACCACCCTTCGTTTCCTTGGGATACCCCACAAAGAAACAAACTTTTGTCCTCAGTTCCAACTTACCCGCATTTCTTTTCAACACATGCTGGACACCCCCAAATTCGAATATGTTTTAGACTACGCTTATGCCCAGTCCACAATTCTGTGAGAGTAAAAGGTACTTACTTAGAAGGTACCAAGTTCAGAATATAAGTCGCTGTCTCTAATGCGAATCCTCAAAACGAATTAGGTAAACTTGAATAACTTATCATGGACCTTACTATCTCTATAAGGGTCTTATTCCTTCTTACTGCTACCACATTCTGCTGCAGAGTGCCAAGTGTAGTCAACTGAAATATAATTTCCTCCGATGATAAGTAGTCCCTAAACTCTCCAAAGAGATATTCTCCATCACGGTCAGATCGTAGTGATTTGATACTTTTACCCAGATGTTTCTCCGTATTCGCGTTGAATTCTTTGAATTTTTCAAAGCATTCAGACTTTCGGTGCATTGGGTAAATATATCCATACATTGAGTAGTCATCAATGGAACTAACAAATTACTTAAAGCCACCTCTAGCCTGAATTGTCATAGGACCACACACATCAGAATGAACCGGTTCCAATGGTTCTTTAGCTCTATAGCCTTTGGTCGAAAATAGCCTATTGGTTATCTTACCCTCTAAGTAAGATTCACATACTAGAAGTGCCTCCACTTCTAATGAACTCAAAGGTCCATCTTTTACAAGTCTATTTATCCTTTTTAGATTAATATGATCCAAGCGTAAGTGCCAAAGAAATATTTGGTTCATTAAAGAAGAAAATTTTTTCTTATATGGTAAATTAGATGTATTATTCAATTCAGTTAGTTGCAGTGTAAGAGAGATAGGAGTTACGACATACAGATTATCCACCAATGTACCAGAACAAATAAAATATTTATTTTTCTTCACAAACACAAAGTCATCAAAATAAACAGAATATTTATCATTTATTAAACTAGAAATCGAAATTAAATTTCTTCTAATCGAAAGTACATAACGACAATCTTTTAGAAGTAAAATCCTATCTCTACTAAAACTGAGAATGGCATCTCCTACTACAACTGCTGCCACTTTGTATTATTGCCCATATGCAGGTAAATCTCCCAATCACTAAGTTGTCGAGTTTCCTAGAACCTCTGTAATAAATTGCTGATATGATTAGTGGCTCTCGTATCTACACATCTGGTGCCGGTAGATAACATCGCTAAATATGTTTTTACAACCAGTGAACAGAAATTATCCTGACTGTTCAACGTACTGAGATGAACTGGATATTACTTTTTCCAGTGCCGTGTCGGTTGCAGTAAAAATATCTGTCTTTCGACTTTTTCACATAAGTTCTTGGCCCACTAAGTGCCCTAAAGATCGTGTCTTCCTATTTCTAAACATTTTTCTTTTTCATGCATTTCAATCCAGAAGAAGAACCTTTTTAAGAAACAAATATATTTCTTAGTATTGAATAAATGCTCTTGGTAGTTAAAACTATATCCAAGTTACTTTTTTAGTTGACAAAATTTGGTCCCGTAAGTTTGTTTTTTTTCTCTTTTTTTTTAGCATAACCGTGAGTGAATTAAAAACTATTTTATTCTTGAGAACCACATAATTAAAAATAGCCGTTAATTATAACGAACGAAACTTTGAATTTTATTTTAATTTGATTCGTTTTACCATTTTAAAAAATATTCATCAGCAGTCTGGTACCCTGTGAATAGCATGCCTCAATGGAAAGACGTTTACTATCCATCATTTGTTCAGACAGGCCAATTCTTATTAATTTTATTAACTAGACAACTGACTTTGCTAAGTAAAATTGAATAACTGACATAGTTTCAGTCTAGTAGATAATACCAATGACTCAGATGGAGAGAATACTATTATATACAACTAAGTGTTGACCACCACCTAATCTCAAATCAATCGTTTTGCAATAAACGGTTCAGATGGAGAAGTGATCCACACTAACAATTATCCAGAATTATTCCTAAAGGAGGTTTGTACTGGCGATACCGCAATTAGATTTTTAAAATATTTTCTCTACTACTCAGATTTTTAAAATATTTTTGAGGGTTATAAAAATTTATTTAATTAAAATAAATTTATTAATTTCAAAAATCACATGATTAGAAAGAATCAAATATCTTTTTGTGTCCACAATTCCAAAGATTTTAGATTATCAAACCATTTTTTCGTGTCCACAATTTCAAAGATTTTAGATTATCAAACCATTTTTTCGTGTTTTAATGTGTAACAAATAAGATTCAATGAATGCACAATTTTTTTCTTCAACTATTTAGCTAAGGTAGCGATTAAAAGTATTCAATTATTTTATTTTTACGTCACACATTTTTCAAAAATAATAATTTATTTAGATTAATTATTTTATTTATTTAATTAATTCAAAATCCAAAATAAATTTCTATATTTTTTCAAGATATTCGATTTAATAAAAAATCATTTTAAACGTGAAATTTTATAAAAAATAAAATATCTAAAAAAATTTGTTTAATTAAAAAATTATTTTATTTTTTTTACAAAATATTTAATTTAATTGAATTTCTTGAATTAATTAAATTAAAAAAAATATATAAAATAGATATACATCATCCACGTAGTTCATATGAATATAAATGTAAGGTATGTATATATCTCAATTTTATGATCAATACAAAACTCTGAAGAGTTTCAATCTCCTGTTAAAAATAAGCTGTAATAATCATTTTCTGAATGAGTTTCTTATATTCCGATTGCATCAGGATTCTTTGATTCACTGTGATATACAAATATATCACATCTTGACCAATGCATATCAGAAAAACACGATCAAAACAGCCCAGATAGCCACTATCACCGCCGATAAACAGCTCGTCGCCAGCGTCGCCCATGTCGCCACCCCCGAGCTCTGTTTCTCGACGTCGTTCTTTTTGAAGAATAGCTCTCGGAAATTACTATTTTTTTGTCAAAAAATCGAACCGAAAATAACCTGAAAAATAGCCATTGAAAAGCCCTAAAATAGCAGCTATTGCTGCCCATGTGCCGCCGTTGCTTTTCTCCGCCCGTTTGGGCTTTTTTCGTGGTGGTTTTGCCTTTCATTTTTTTTTGGAAAATAGCATCAATATCCATGAACCTGTTTCTTTGAAGAACACCTTGAAAATAGTGCCAAAAATACTCAAAAAATAGCCCCGAACAGCCGCTTGTAGCGCCGCCGGTGGCCACCGCCGTCCCTGCTTTTTGCCGCCTATTTTGATGCTGTTTTTTTTCATCTTTTTAGACTATTTTCTAGTATTATTTTATTGCTTATTTATTTCTAAAAAACTTGCTCAAAATTAGTTTCGAAAATAACGCAAAAAACCATAAAAAAAAAAAGCCCCGAACCGCCACCGGTGGTGCCGCCGAGTGGGCTGTTTTTGTGCCAATTTTTTTGTGTTTTTGGGACTTATTTTAATACTGTTTTTAAGTCTAAAAATTGTAGAAAAAACTGCTGAAAATCCTATCAAAAAATTCGTGAAAAAACCACCACGATCCGTGACCCGTAATTCCTAAAACCACCGCCAGTGCCGCCACTTGTTCTTTGTGTTCTTGAATATTCAACCTATTCTTAAGTATTCTAAAATAATATTTAAAAATAAATAATAACTATTACATAAAAAATTTATGTCCCGTAGGCTCACATTCGATCTAAAAAAACTTAATCTATCACGATCAACCTTCGTGATTAAAAAAAATAATTATAACCATCATCCAAGCCATTCAATCAAATATAAATTAAAGATGATGATAAAATCAAAATTAGAATGTCTGCAAAACAAAATTAGCGCAGTTCTAAATCTACCTGACCCCTCGATAAACTACCATGATTATTATTTTTGTAAACGATTTTCGATTAATAATAACTGGACGGACAATCGCCGAAACGGGTTCTAAATAAAACTTTTGAAGTTGAACGATCAAAATAAAAATTCGTGCCACCACAGTTAGTTTAGAAAAATACATTTTTGATTGATTCTCCAACTACTATTTTTGATTCCGAGTTGAAACTCTCGTCAGACCTTCTATTGTATTCCCTTATGCAATTTTCGAACGTAGTGTGGGTTACGATCTTTCGAGAACTCGTACCGGTAGAACCAAGTCAGCTTTAGAATTGAAGACAAGTTATCAATTTGGTTTAACCTACCCGCATATTTATAGGGTTACAGTAGGGACCTGTAGAGTAATTATGATAAAGATTTCTAGTGTAACCCAAATGCGTATCTAACGGTTTCTACAATTAAGCAAACCTTTTATCGGTATCTGCAATTATGAAAACATTGCAGCAGTTTTTGCAAATTTTTATAAAATACTAAATTACAGTTCTTACCACTAAAGAACTGTAACTGCACTCTAAGCCATAATCTCAAGAACATCTTGCATTGAGCCCTTATTATTAAATACTTAACTCATCTCCCTATGTTAATATTTTCGATACCCGTTAATTAAATTTAATTATTGACAATTTAATTTAATCAGAATCTTTAAATTTCTTATGCCATTCTGCTTAACTTATTTGACCGCCGGATAATCAAATCCACCTGTAGGATTTGGTCCAGTCAAGACTTATAAGTTTCTTTAAGGGAGTATCGTCAATCTTGATCATTCGAGACATAGATTTCATTAATAATTAGTATTCAATATATAAATAATACTGTTATCCAACTCACCAAAAATATAGACCCATATAAGATCGCACTCTCTAGAGAATCAAAACAACAAATATTAAATATACGCAAATCAATAATTATTTTAGAATTAAGAGCATAAGCACTCTCATAATAACCTTAGGGTGTGAATTAATTTATATAATTAGTATAAAATTAATTATCTCAATGTGTCTCGTTCAATACACATAAAGTGTGCTAGAACATAGAGTCAAAATAATAGATCACGCTATTATCTGTTTTCCGTAATCAAGACAGGCCTACTAAAACTCTATGATACAGTTGTACCGATGGTATGCCCATTTCTATCTAAACTGTGAACAAATACTTATATTCCGTAAGAACCTAAAATTTGATCTTCTGTGTGAAAGTCGTACTTTACACACCAGATTAAATATTGTACAAAATAAAAAATATCTATGTATAATATTAAAGAAATAATATTGTATATATTACTCATTAAGGTTCTCATAAAATAAAAAATTAATTTTATTAAAAATAAAATTAAATACTAAAAACATAATTTTCAGTATACAACCTTAATATTTGCCATATCAATTCTACACTACAAAATTAACAATTTTTAAATCAATGTACTCAAGAAACAATGCAGCAACTTTAAAATTAAGCTATTAAAATATGCGAATCATTTATGGTATAGTTATATACTTTCAGTTATATTATAAATATTTTCTCCGCAAAGTGCTATATTTTTTTACTCATTTTTTTATCTTCACTCCGAATTAAGGCAGCAAATTGAGACATCACTCCGAATATAGGGCAGAAAGTTACAATAGCTTTTTCCTTCTTAAAAATCTACTTTTAGGCCCCGTTTGGCAACCAAAATTTTTTGACTAAAAATAAAAAAGCCAATATGATCCGTTCGGCCAAAAAGCAAAAAAGACAAAAAAAAGCAAAAAGAAAAAAGAGGTAGTTGACAATCGGGGCCTTAGATTATTGGCCATTAAAATAAATTATTGTATAAGCTACAAAAAATACTTACTAGATTATCATGAATGCGCAGCTTAGTATTTTTTTCCACCGGAAGCAATGAGCGACTACAACGTTTTTGATCTAAGGCTTTTTTCTTTTTACCGAAGAACAGTCGTGTTTTACCTTTAAAAATGAATCCGAACCATCACTTGCTGAGAGAACAGTGTTAGGAGTAGCTGAACAGTTCATTGCTGAGGTGGAGCTATTTAATTGGTTGTTCGTGAGCCATCCTTTACACGGAACAGCTGTGTATAATTTAAACTATTTTGACGTTTGTGACCAGCTAGTGAGTCAAACTCACCAAAAGTCTCTACTTTTCTTATTTTCATTTGTAAAATTTCTTATTTATAAAAAAAGAAAAAAAATCTAGAAATATACAAATTATATAAAGAGAAGTTTTATTCCCATTTCTTAGTGATCTCATTTCAAAACCTTCCCCCTGAGAAACTACAACGTGAAAAACATATATACAGGCATTGTCTATTTTACAAGGTTTCAACAGCACATAAAAGTGCAATATTTACAGGAAGTAACCACATAGATTAACGAAATAGAAAACATCTTTTTAGCAATAACTTAATTCCGATTATGCATCACCTAAACATATAAAGTTCAACATCCATTAGTAAAACTAGTGTGAATACGTCGATATCTGAGTTATTACTAATTTCTCAATTTCAGAATGATATTATTTAATGGTTCAACCAGTGATTAGTACGTAAGGAGCGACCCTACGAAATAAAAATAGAGTGGAGATGATAATTTTATAATTATCGGGCCGTGACTCGTCGTCTTTATTACATCACCTCGCTGGTATACTTTATCGTCCCCCAATAGACGGAACACCATTTAAACTATTATTCTCATTCTTTACAATATCACAGTTTCATAATTATTTTCAACAATCTCGTTATCAATTAATCATATCAATATCACATAGATTGTATTAAAACAGAACCGTGAAACCTCAACTAACTCAAATATCAAATGACTCACCTAATTTAATAGTAACTTGATTTAATTTTGTCCAGAAACTTTCATATCTAAAACAAACATAATAAATACTAGTTTAAAAAAAATTCTCATAATTGTGTTAACATTTTATACTAATCTTTATTTGTATCAAATGTATGCTTTCATTTATATAAAAATTATTTTATCTTAAGTTCTAACTTAAAATTTGATTTTTGTAAAAACTCTTTTAAAAACTAACTAAATCTCATAATATACATATATATATATATCTTATAATTTAAATTATTTTATTTTTCTAACTTTCTAAACTTTAGCTTGATTTTATAAACATTATCATTTATTTTAAAATATTTTATCGAAATCCTAACTTTTATATTAAAAGGAGGTTAAAGATCAAAACTTTGCAAAAATATTTATTTTAGATAAAACTTCATATTTTTGTTATAATCGTATTTTATTTTCATTTACTACATAGAAAATTTTACCTTAAGAGAATACAAATTCTTAAAAGTGCCACATCTTAAAAGAGAGCCAGCCATGCATTAAACTTTTGCAGTCACATAGCCATATTCACGCATGGAATGAACTCATGCAAAGAGAAATGGGTGAGTCATGGGTGAGGTGGATTTTGGTTCGATTTTTTTGTCAAATTTCTGAACCTCCGTTCGGACAATTCGAACATCGAATTTGACGGCCGTTTGCGGCTATGCAAAGGTGGTCGTGAGGTGATGCTAGCTAAACTTATGACGGTAAGTTTCCAAGTCCGTAGTGGCGGTGGCTGGTGGTCGAGAGTGGCTGGGTGAAATCGATTTTTAAAACTTTTGAAACAAAGAGTTTTTGAGTTTGTGGTTCTGAGGTGGGTCAGGATGGCCGTTGCAGTTCATGTGAGTTTTGTGGTAGTGTTAGGTGGTTAAATGGTGACGTTGTGGTGGTGGTTTTAGAAGCTGGAGAGGGATAGGGAGAGAGAGCCGAGAAAAGAGAGGGAAGGGATGGTGGCGATTATGCATGGAGTGGGTGGTGTAGGGTGAGGGGTGGGCTGGCGGTTTCTAAAGTGGTTGGAAGTGGAACGGTGATAGTGGCTTGGTGGTATTTTGGAGAGGAGAGGGAAACAAGAGAGAGAAAGAGATAGAACAGAGGAGAGAGAGAATCGGGAGAGAGAAAAAGAGAGGAAAGGAGAGGGAAACAAGAGAGAGAAAGAGATAGAACAGAGGAGAGAGAGAATCGGGAGAGAGAGAGAGAGAGAGACACCGGTGGTGGGGAGGCCGGCGGCGTTGATGGTAGGTGGGTGACGCTGGCGTATCTCTAGCGTAGCTAGCGGTGGTGATTAGCAACGGTGGGTGGCGCGGGGTGGGCTGGTGTGAGTTCTCTCCGTCGTGGCCCTCTTTCTTCTCTGTTGCTTCTTCTTAAGCCTCCTTCTTCAATTGAACTCTCCTTCTTTATTTGTTTGTGAGTTATGCATGTGAGTTATGGGCTCTATACTAATTTACGTAACATTTTTAACTTAATTAACGGAATAGATCTTTTAAAACTTAATTCTCATTCTAGATAAAAGCGTGTTTACCAAACACGCTTTATGTACAAATATTTTTGACAAATGCTTTAATTTTGCAAAAATAATATTTAAACATAAAGCGTGTTTACCAATTACGCTTTATAGCCTAGTACATAAAGCGTGTTTACTAAACACGCTTTTGCACTTTTATACATAAAGCGTGGTTACCAAACACGCATTAAGTGTTTTATATTTTTGTAAGAAAAACGTATTTATTAAACACGCTTTTAAGCTTTATACAAAAAGCGTGCTTGGTAATGACACTTAAAACATAACAGTATTTGTAAGGACCTGGTACCTGTCTATTTTATTCTTTTATATTTTCAGTAAAAAAAGAGAAGAAAATAAATTTGGGCATGGGTGCCATAAAGTTTTGCTCGTTAACGATTAACTTAACGGAATGTGAAAATGAAATGGAGATACATGATGATGAATGGTTTTGATATGGCTAAGCTAACGGAGAAATTCAAATATTTAAAGGAGAGCAAAATTGGAGGTTTAAGTTAAAATTTAACGAAATTTGCGGAATTCTGCTTCACGGGTCACCGCTCGAGCGGTGGGGGTCCGCTCGAGCGGACTATTGGGAGAAGTTTAGAGTATTCTCGAACATTGAAGAGATTTGGGGTGGGATGTATATATATACATATACATCAGACACATGAGGCAAAAACCTATTCACGTTTTTCCTTTATTTCTTCTCCTCCTCCCCTCTTCTTCTTCCCTCCTCCTTCTCTTGAGAGAGAAAGCCAAGAATCTTGTGAAACCCTAACCCTCACTCACCCAAATTGAAGTTTTGAATCTAGATTGAGTGCAATCGAGGATGGAAATCAAGCTTTGGAGCAAGAAGGTGAAAAATAAAGCACTAAGGAGCCAAGATCTCTTAACATCAAAACCCTAGAAGGAAGAACTTGGAGGAATCTCAAGCTTTTGAGCAAATCTGAGGTAGGATCTAAATTTTCTTTTATGTTTAGTGTGATTTGGGTTGATATTTTACGTACACGAGTTAAAAATATAGTTAATCTCATGTGGAAGTTGAGAGCATGATAGATGTGTGTGAGTTAAGTTGGGTTTTATGAAAATAGATTTCTTGGAGAAGTGATTTAATCATGGTTTTGCAAAATTGTTGTTAAAAGAGGGTTGTGTGACTTGGATCTTTATGTTTTATGTTGGAATTTGGGATTTGAAGCTTAATTTGTGAGTGTTTGAGAGATTTGATGCTAAAAACACAAAACTGGGGAAAATCTGGGTTTTTCTCGGGCACTAGCGCGCTCGAGCGGATCCCTGTCCGCTCGAGCGCTCAACTGGCAAAGAGTTGGGCGGTCGAGCGCCCGACATCCGCTCGAGCGGACTGACTGTGCAAGGTCAACTTCTTTTGATCATATCTCTCTCCTCCGGACTCCGAATAGGGTCATTTTTGTACTCAAATCGAAGCCCCGGAAGTCCTATTTCCAAAAAAACTACTCTCACAAGAAAATTCTTTTTGTATAAAAAGTTATGATTAAACTAGTGAGGGTATATCAAATTTTCTTAACCATTTTTCACCCGTTTTTGGCCAAATGCTTTAAAAAATGATATTTTCATCAACGTTGGACCTTTTCATCAAATTTCTCATCCCTTGGACTATGGATCTACCTATCTCACCACACTTGGGTTGAGATACTAGTATCGTACCGATTAGTGGTGTCTGCGATGAAAATGGGTGTGCGACATGTACTTAAGGTTTTAAGAACAAACATGGATTTTAACTTATATATATGTATACATATGATGGGTGCATTCCATTTCTTCATATGGCATAAATTCAAATTTTGTGTTATTGGTGCATTATGAGGTTAATGAAAGAAATATGATTCATAAAAGGTTGTGTCTTGGAACATATGATGCATTTGATCTAAAAAGGAGATTGAATACTAAAATCGAATGTGATTTGAAAATAAAATTGGAAAGTTGAAATTAGAATTGAAATGATAATGTGTAAAAATGATGGGGAGAGGAACCAGTTGTGGGTTGGACTCTTGGTTTTTTTGTGAAAAATAAACAAATAATGAACTGTATAGATTGATGTGGATTAAGTTGGCCTGGCGGGTCCACGGTAAAAGATCAGAAACTTGCGCAAGATGGGGACCACGTGCGCACGGGTTAGCCCCCGAAACGTGGTGTTGTATCGTGGTGAGTTATAGAGCTGTCTATTACCCAATGGCTTCGCGTAGCCTATTGGGAAAATAGGAAGAGGTTTCTATAAGCTGCACCCGGTACCTGTTCATTAATTATGATACGATTTTGTGATAAATCGGATTATAAAATGTGACACGATTTTTTTTGTGTGAAAATCGGATAATGGAATGATAAAAGGATAAATGGGAACAAACTGGTGTGCGTGGGTGTGTGTGTGTGAAGAAATAATAACTTTGTAAAGATTTGCATTTTAATTCGGTTGCACCTATCATACCTCACAAATCATGCATCACCTATGAGTTAATCTATATCCTACGAGTTTCGACTCACGTATGTTTATCAAATCATTTCAGGTTCAGAGGACCAGAGACGATACCAGAGCAAGGGATGCTTTGGGAAAGACTAGAAGGAAGATTTTGCGTCTGTTTATATTTTTTGCAATATGAATGTATATAAACCAGAATGGAGTATTGTAATTGAAGATATTATGGTTATAAATGAACTTTTGAGATTTTAAGCCTTTGTTGTAACTTTGATATATGTGAGAATATAGTTGCTTAAAGAAAAGTTGTTTATATATATATATATATATATATATATATATATATATATTTGGAACTTAAATTCTATGGTGAATGAAAGTCGTAGATGATGACCCTTAGAAGGAATGGTTTGGGGTTTGTTCATGGGTCCCCGGGGGATCGGGGTGTGACAGTATTTATATGAAAAGCACTTAAAAGGTTTATAGTGAAGGTGGTTGGTCTTTACACAGAAAGCATGATTGCCAATCACGTTTTCTTTGAAAATAAGAAATGAGTTTATGAAAAAAGTTCAATGAAAAGCGTTTTTTTTAGTTTTCGAATATATTTTTATAATTGAATCCATTTATTACTTATAACTCATCGAGTTTCTGTTTTGAAAATAAAATTAGATTGATTTGATAACTGTAGCTAAGTGATTGAATAACATACGTTTAAATTTTTTTTTTTAAATTATAACTTTTATTTATATTATTTATAAAAGAATATTATATGATTACTTAGTTACAGGTATCGGGTCAACCTAAATTTTTATATGGATAACAAACTTATTGAAGTTTACGTAGTAAATGGATCCGATCATAAAAAAATATTTAGAAATTAAATCAAAAATATAAACAAATTAACATCTCATAAACAAATTAACAGCCTCAATCCGGATCACTTATACAATCACAGTAGAGAGAGAAATTATATTCTTCAACTCTCTCCTTATCTGCTACTGGTTAGCGGACCACCCGACGGTGAGCTGATTCGAATGGAAACAAGGCCAAACAAGCGGCGCCTCCAACTCTCGTGTTTTGTTCGCGTGTTCTGTTCACATTCTTTGTGCGTTGAGTGATCGTTTTTCTTGAAAATAATAAGTTTTACTCTAAAAGCGTGTTTGCTAAACACGTTTTTATTGAAAATAAATTTTAACATAAAAACACGCTTTACTAATAAACTTGAAAATGTGTTTGATAAACACGCTTTTATTAAATTTATATTGAAAACGTGTTTACTAAACACGCTTTATGTACAAATTCAGAAAGCGTGTTTGCTAAACACGTTTTTATGTTGCTATTTTCATTTCTTTTGAGGTTAAACTTAAAGCATGGTTAGCAAACACGTTTTCTATTAAAGCATGTTTAGCAAATACGCTTTTACATAAGTTGGGAATTAAATTTTAAAACCCCCAATTCGTTAATTAAGTTCAAAACATAACGTATTTTGGTAAAAGAGCCGTGAGTTATGCATTAAGCAGCTGGAGACATAGTATTTATAGGTGGTTTTAGAGACAGACGTCGTGAGACATGTAACGTTGCATGTGATGATGTTGACAAGTGGCATAATTCAGTGTAATTTTTACTACAAAAATTTTTTGATGTGAAATTTTAGTTTCAGAAAAATTTCAAAAACTCCGTGTCAAATTTTATTGTTATTTTATAAATTATCCTATAGATAGAATCATCAGCAAATTTTTCAAATTAGTGATATAATTTTTTTTAAACTTGTAATTACCGATATTTTATATGATGTAAGTTTTTTTAATTTTGATTTTAAAATTGATTATAAGGTTTTGTCAAAAATTTTGTTCTGAGTCCTTTAAGAATTTAATTATTATTTACTTTTTCTTTTATTTAATTACTGGGTGTTACATTCTTTGAAGTTTGGTACTCCAAATTTGACTCGGGTTAGTTTTGAAGGCGTAGTATTTTAAACGAAAGATTTTGGGTATCGATGTCGCATGTTAGTTTCTTGTAATTTCTCATTGATTCTTGTTAGCATAGTTCTTTTGTCGGTTCTGTGTGTTTTTAAGGTGTTCCCGAACTTGGCGAATCTATTTGGCCGTTTTTTGAACAAGTTTTGGTCTCGAAAATTTTCCTTTCCCTTCTGACATATCTCTTGAGATTTTGATTTTAGCTTCTACATAGCTTCTTTGTCTTTTGTGAAACTGGGGATCTCTAAGGTGATGCATCTAGCACAATTCTCGAATTTCTAGTTTCTTTTCGGAAGTCATTCAATATGAGATCCTTGAGATGGGTTGTATTCTGGGTACTATGCTAAGAAGGAACTAATCTTCGTAATCTTATTAAGCTTGATTTTCCCAATATTTTTTCGTCATATACTAAGGGTAACCTTAATACTTTTCTTAAAGAGTTGTTAGGTTTGAGTTTATTGGTGGTGGAGTGAAAAGATTTACTTGTTGAGAAATATTCGAAACACAGTCACAGTTTCATGATCAGAAGTGAGTTAATCTATTTGAAGGTTATATTAAAACATTTCCTATCGATACGGTCAAAACATTACCGAGGTTTTACAATGCAATTAGGAAGCATGCTAATCCTTTATTTCTAGATCGAGATTTTAGCAGGTCTAAGGGTTATGACATTCTTCAAAATTTCCACTTAACAAAACTAGGGAGTCCGTAACTAAAGGCACTTAAGGATAGATAGGTAGACCATTTATGATAGTTTAGCTCAGGTTATGGGGATCCCTAGGTACTAGGGTAAGTATCTTTTCCTGTCTTTGGTTGTCGTCCTTTCTTGGTGGCCTTCTCGTATCTTCAGCTTCTGGGTTTAAATCTTGATTTTTTGGCTTTCTCTGGTTTAGCTTTTCTAAAACTTCTAGCTCCGAGTTTTGGTTCTTGTCTCCGTCTCTTGTCATCCTTCTGACTTCTTCTTGAGTTTTTAAGCAATTTCTTTTATGGTGTATTCTTGATCCACATCTCCAACATCCTTTTGTCAACCACAGCACATCTCGGCATGTTTGCTTCCACATGTTTCACATAGGCAAATCAGTTTTCTCCGATTATTCTTTCCTTGTATCATACCCGAGATGGGTTTCTTTTTTATTCTCCTCCTTGTGAGACCTTGGCTTGTTTTTTTTTTTGGCATTTTCGACGCGTGTTTATTGTTTTCATTACAGCATGTTTATGTGTTTTTATACATGTTCGGGTTTAGATATACATGTGAGGTTGGTTCTCGAGGCTGTTGGGCGTTGTAGTGTAAATTTTTTTAAAAAAAGATATTTTTGTGGCCTGTAAATATCTAGAATTAGATATTTTGGTAGAGATATTTTCAAAAGTTGGTGGCCAAATTTTTTTTCTCACACCAAAAGCTCCATCTTCTCTCTAGATTTTCTTAGGGCCTGGGCTTTGTTTTTGGCTATCGAGTAACGGATCCTTTCTATCTACACCGAGGGCTATGCATTCATCCGGATGAAATTTTGTTTCGACGAAGTTTGGTTTTGTACGTGGATCAAGGCATCGAGTTTTTGATTCAACGAGGTAGGATCCTAGACTCTCATGTCTTATAAGGGTACTACGTGCAATCGTGTGTGTTTTGACCATTTCAAAATGCATAAAAATCGATTTATGTTTCAATAAATTGGGTTTTTGTATAGAACCATTTTTTGGTTGATTTCGGTTGGATGGAATCGGTTTTCGAGTGTTTCTCTCGAGATTTTGTGATAATTTTGGTCTTGTGTATGTTCATGGGTTGAAAAAGGGGTGTTTGGCTGGTTTAATTTGGGGCTGAGAAGCTTTTTCCGTCGCTAGGGTTTGCTTTTCATTGCCATTCAGCCATCTGGTTTGAAAATGTGAATCTGTTGCTTTTGTATTGACACTTTTTCTATTTGTGTCGACACTTCTGCTATTGGTGTCGACACCTTTTTTTTTGTTTGTGTTGTTTATACTGCGGTTGTTTTGTGTCGACACTTTTTCTGTTTGTGTCAACACTTCTGCTATTGGTGTCAACCCTTTTTTCTCTTTGCTTGTGTTGACTTTCTGCTATTGTTTTGTATTGTCACTTTTTCTGTTTGTGTTGACACTTTTTTTGTTTGTGTCAACACGTTTGCAGTTTATGTTGACCCCTTTTCTTTTGGTCGTGTTAGGGCCTTAGGGGTTTTTTTTGGTTGTGTTGGGGCCTTGGGGGTTTTTTTTGGTCATTTTGTGGCTTTTTGGTTGATTGGATTATGTGGTTCAATCGGCTGGCTCTCCTTTAGTGCCTTTTCGGTCGATTAAATTATGGGATTCTGTCGACTGGATTCATGAAGAGGGGTGTGGGTCATTTCTTGTTGTGGTTGGTCGTAGTGGGGCCGTGGTGGTTTGTTTCTTTGTGGTCATCTTCGGGGGTGACGTAGGTTGGTTAATTGTGGTGTTTGTGCATAGTTGGGTGCAAGGCGTGTTTGGGCCCGTGGTTCTTTTCCTAAAAATGGGGTTTTGGGAAAAGATGAGGTTTTGTGAGAACGTTGGTGAGAATCGTTTTGTGGGAGATTTGGTGTTAGCCTTTGGTTAAGTTATGTTCTGTAAGTTTGTTGTTTGTGTCGGGTGTGTAGCTTGTGGAGTCGTGACGAGTTGTGTGGCGTTGTTATGTGGAACGTGGTGGTTATATGTGCTTTTATGCTTACAAACTATGGTTTATTCATGCATGTAGTAGGAAGGGTACGTGATCTTATGGGGTCTTGGTGCATTTAATGCTTTGGTTTTATATAGGCATGTGTTGATATGATTTTATCCAGTGGTATACGATTTTATCCCGTGGCATATGATTTTATCCCGTGGTATACGGTTTTATCCCGTGAGGATGTATGTTTGAGTATGGATTTTCATCTATGTGATAGAACTGTTGTTGAGGCTTGTAAAAGTTAGTTTATATGTATCTGCGTTGCATGTGGGGCTCGTGGAGTCTTGACTCGTAGGAGTCTATCTTTGCGGGTAAAACATTATAGTGTGTGTGTGTGTGTATATATATATATATATATATATATATATATCAACCTATTTTCTAGACTCTGATGAGTTGTGATACAAAACTATTTTCAAAATTGTTTTCCTTGAGGCTCTGGTGAGTCCTTATATAAAATCGTTTTCAAAATATTTTTCCTCTAAGACTCGTATGAGTTCAGATATAAAAACGTTTTTATGGCTTGTGTGAGTCGAAAACCGTACATTGTTTTCCTAGCATGTTGAGCTTATATTTCATGCTTGTCTAGTTTCTGCTGAGTTTTGGCTTACGGTGCAGAATTTAAAATATTGTTCAGGTACCAGTCGTGCATGTTGATTCGGGGTTGCTGGAGAGGTAAAAGATCTGTAGTCTTCCTTTTGTTCTTTTTAGACCATGCATGTTTACATGTTTTATCGGTGTTAGAACCATGCATTGTAAGCCTTTTGGCGGTTATATTTAATGTATGAATGTTTTGATCTGAGAGTGAACATCAAGTTGGATGTTTTATATGGTTATTGATGGATGTTGCATGGATCTAGAGTTAGGGGCGTGACAAAATGGAATCAGAGCTCTGGGTTTGAATATCTAAGAGCCTTGAAAAGAGGGTGTATCACTGTGTGAGGTTGATTGCGTGTGCTTGACTGAATGCGTTTAGATGTTTTGATAGTACGAGCATGATAGTATGTGAATGTTGTGTATATGAGAGCATGGGGGTTGAACCTTAGGATTGATTAGTTTTTTCTTTGGCGTTTGGATTAACAAACTTGGGAGCCAAGTTAGAAACGCGTTTAGCTAACGTGATTTCTAACAGAAAATATGAGTAGGTTGTCCAAATTGACACGTCACTCTTGTCGATTCTTCTCGGTATATGGGGTTTATTCAGCATGAACCTATGTGACTACGTGTTAGCATGCTTACGTGGTTAGTGTTTATGTTTATGTGATGTGTTGCATCTTATGTTCTGTGTTTCTTTTATATAGACGTAATGTTTTCGCGGAGAGGGCGAGGCCGTGATTGAGGCCGTAGCCATGGTTTTGGCCAATGGGATGTGCCTATTCCTGATGCTGGGGATGTAAATGCTCCCCAGGGATTGATGGACGCGACAGGGTTGCTACGTGTGATGGTAGACTCAGTGCGTTGTGTGCTGGGTGTAGAGACATCAGTTGGTGAGGATGTGAGGTTGGGACGAGTTGTAGATCCTGCATCTTTGAGGTAGTTAGCCGTTGTTTAGCATGCATGACCTTGTTTGACCGCATCCTAGAAATGGCTTTGCTGATCATCTCTCATGCTTGTGTCAATTGCGATCTGTTGGCCTTACTACGTTTCAACCTATTTTGATGATAACAATCCAAAGCTTCTAATTGTGCAAATTGAGTGTGTAAGACCTTGACCCGTTTTCTTTTGTTGGCGTTTTCGGACGCGCGTTACGTGTTTTCATTCGAGCATGTTTTTACTGCTTTTGATGCATGATCGGGCTTAGATATGCATGCGGGGTAGGTTCCCG
>JAULJZ010220913.1:0-17733 GCA_032270985.1 Heliamphora pulchella
TATATCTATATATATATATATATATATATATATGTGTGTGTGTGTGTGTGTGTGTGTGTGTAAAGACATATTTTAACCCCATGTGATATAATCTTCCATCTTGATTTTAATTAAATAATTCAAATCTCATAATTAAAATTTTACCATGGAATTAAATCTAATTTTATTTTTTGGGGTCTCCACACATGCCAAATACAATATTCATCATTAGAAATAATCTCCATTAATTTCGTTACGTTAATTAAATTAATTAAAAACATATCGGGTCTCCACACAACGTTCAAAATTATTTGGGCATGTATTAAAAAGGGTTGGGTTTGATTCAAGGAAATTAAATAATTTTGACAGTCTTGTCTTGTTGGGCTTTGTTTGGCTCCTTTTAAATAAAAATATAGGCTAGGAACATATTGGGCTAAAAAACAATTCATGAGCTTTAATTGTCTTGGGCCTTTTATTGGAAATTGGGCTTAGGTTTGACATGGGCCTAATAAGAACCTTGGGTTTTGATTACTACTTGGGCCTTATTTAATTTGTGAGCCTTGATTACTACCTATACCTTATTTAATCTTTTGGGCCTTCATTACTACTTAGGTCTAGTTTGAGTTATGGGCCTTGATTCATCCTTGGCCTTATTTAAATCTTGAGCTTGTAAAAATAATTAGAATTTGGGCTTATGAAGAATCTCTTGAGCCTTCAATTAGTTTGGCTTTAGGCTTTTAATCATCTTTGGGCTTTTTATTTATTTGGGCTTCATTTAGTATTGGGCTGTTTGAGGGTCTTGGACTTTTAATAAAGTTTGGGCCTTAATTTTTAGGCATAATGAAAGAATTTGGTTTTTTATTAAACTTGAGCCTTGTCGGGGTTGTATACTAAAAATCATAGATTTTATTTAGTTTTAATATTTAATTTTATTTTAATAAAATTATTTTTTTATTTTATGAGAATCTTAATGAGCAATGAATGCAATATTATTTCTTTAATGTTATGCTTGGTTGTCCTTTATTCTGTACAGTATTTAATCTGGTATTTAGAGTACGGCTTGCACACATAAGATCATATTATAGATTCTTACAGAATATAAGTTTTTGTTCACAGTTTAGATGGAATTGGACAAACCATCGGTACGACTGTAGTACAGAATTTTAGTAGGCCTGTTTTAGTTACGGGAAATAGATAATAGCGTTGTCTATTATTCTGACTTACTGTGCTTGTACACTTTGTGTGTATTAAACAGGACCACATTGGAGTAATTAATTTTATATTGGCTAAATAATTAATTCACACCCTAATGTTATTACGAGTGCTTATACTCTGAATCCCGAAATAATTATTTTTTACATATATTTAATATTCGTTGTTTTGATTCATTAGAGGGTGTGATATTTTATGGCTCAATAGTCCCGGTGAGTTGGATAGTGATATTAATTATATGGTGAATATTAATTATTGACGGAATCCACATCTCGATTGTTCGGGATTGACGATACCCGCTTAAGGAAGCTTATAAGTTTTGACTGGGCCAAACTGTAGGGAACCTGTTCCTTATTATTTTCTTGTATTAATGATAAACATACATGTTGGGTTTGGTGGGAACGGCGAAAGGTGTGGATCTTGCGTGAGTATTAGTTCTTGGGCTTGTGTATTTGTGGCTAATGATAGTAGGCGTGGGGTAATACATGGTAATATCGCGATGAGGCGTTTGGTTTTTGTTTGGCTCAGTTCTTGCAGCTTCTGTTCAGTGTGCCTCCTAGCACTGACCACTTGAGCAGACAGGTGGCCGAGAGGTTCTGAGTGGAGGGACTGATCGAGTGGTGGGGGATCCGCTCAAGCGGACTATCGCGGAGCAGACTTTTTAAAAGTCGTGTGGGGCTCATTTTCTTTCCATTCTTTATATATATATATATATATATATATATCTCTCTCTCTCTCTCTAGAGCAACAGTGAGAACTAGGGTTTGAGTTTGGATGTTGTTTGGAGCTTCTTAGCTTACCTTGGTGAGATCTTGCACTTCCACCTCGATTGTTTACTCGTTAGAGGTCCAATTTTGACGTTGAAAGTTTTTCTCAGTGCGTGGTTGGAGATTATCAGGGTTGGAGCTTATTTGAAGCTTTTTCTTGTTGATCTAGCGTCCTTTAGGTAGGATTTAAGGTTAACTAGGGTTGGTTGTTATTGAAGGTTAAATCTTGGATCTACGGAAGACCTAACTAGATTTTCTCTTTGCATTGTCGTTGCATACGGTTAAATTCGAAAAATGTTGAGTTAGGGTTTAAAATTGAGTTTGAACCATGGAAATTGGGAGTTTTGGGGTTGGGGGAGCCATATGATAAAATTGATGTGATTTTTGGGTAAAATGAGAGTTGGAATAACTTATTGTACTTATATCTCATGAATTGTGTGGCACATTCTTGTGTCGAGTATGAAAATTTTGGGGTTCTTAATGTAAAAAAAAAAACAAAAATTGTATGAAATGATAAAAGTACCGCGTGATGAAATTGAATAACAAAGTTTGGGAACGAGTTGTTCCTCGGTGAAAGACCGAAAACTTGCGCAATATAAGGTAGGCCATTCCTTTGGGTTAATCCCCGTAAAAGCGTGCTCTCGAGCGACCCACCCATCGATGTTTTTGAGAAAAATTGAAAATATGTGCTTTCCGTGTCGGGCTATAGAATAGATATTTATTCCTTGAATCTCGCGTGAACCGGTGGCGATAAATACACCTGAGTCTATAGGCACCGGCCGGCCTTGGTACTTGAATGGATTGACGAATAAATTAGGTCGATAAAACCTTAATTGAATAAAGTAGTGGGATGTGAAAATGGGTTGACTAGAGTGGGAATGAAAATCCTGTTCGCAAAAACTTGGTTATGCATTGGGACTTTGATTTGGGACAAACGATGTGTTCTTCGGTTAAACTTATGTGTGCATCCCGCATAACCATCTTCATATGTCATGCACATGTTCATTGCTAGTCTTTTTCCTCCGAGCTTCAGCTCATGTTGTTTAATAACATTTCAGGTGATAGCGGGAAGAAGGTATTGGATTGAGAGGACGGTTACCGGACCCTTTTTGAGTAGTGGATAGAATTACCCCTCTATTTGTACCATCTTTTGAGCAAAAAAATTGTAAAGATAAAATTCCTTCTTGAACTTGGATATTGTTTTGTGGGTTGGAGTAACCCTTTTGTTAGACCTTAAGGTCCTGTTCATATATTTGTATGCATGTGAGGATGTTGGATTCGTACTTTGGGTTGAATTCATTGTCCTTTGGGTGATACTTTATGGTTTAAAATGTTAAAATTTCAAGTCTTTGGGGGTTAAATGATGTTATTTCCTTCCAGATGCCTATTTTTACTTTATATTTGAGCCTCTTAAAAAGAATGCTTGAGACTCAGAATAATCACATGTTTTCTCGGCTTTTAGAAAATTCTTCCAATTTTGGCCAGGATGCTCTTGGGTACCTCTCCGCTCGAGCGGTGGAGGGCCCGCTCGAGCGAACTCCACTATGTGGTTTTACATTGAAAAATTGCTTTGAAAGAGATTTTTCCTAAATATGTTTAAACTATCTTTTGGGTTATAAAGTGACTATTTTCAGGGGTTGTGTTTCAAAAGAGAAGATCACTTTTATTGGAGAAACTTTATATCCTTTCTTGGGATTTATTATTTCAAAACTGGGGGCATTACAGATCGGTATCAGAGCTGTAGGTTCGAATACCTAGGAACTGTGGGGGTGGTTGATCCATTGCGTGAGTTTGCATTGATGCGTAACATTCATGACTTGGTGTGTTAGTATGAAGCATCTTGAGAATAACTTGACATTTGCATGCTATATGGTGTTTGGATATGGAGGTTAGACTTTTAAGATGATATGTTTGGCCCTTAGGCGGCCAGTCAACTGGTTTGGGGTTCGAGTTAGAAAGGCATTTGGCCAACGTCTGTTCTAAGCAGAAATCCAAATGAAAGGCATTTGACATGTCATTCCGATTAGTCCCCCTCGTTATTTGTTGCATAAGGTGCATTGGTATGACAATTGGGGTGAAGTGATGCCTTGTTGAAGTGTGATGCTATCTGTGAGTGATGAGCTCGTGTGGGCTTGTGTTGATACCTCTCCTTGTTATTTCTTATTCGTAGAGTGATGATGCCGAGACGTGCTAGGGGCCGAGGTCGTGGCCGAGGCCATACGTATGCCTAGGTTCTGGAAAAAGGGGACGTTCATGCCTTGCAGGAACAAGTGGGCGGTGTTGATGTTGTTTAAGAGATGCTTGCTACGATGAGAACGATGGCCGAGGCAACTAGGGCTGGAGTGAGGGCTCCTGAGCTAAGGGCCTCTGTAGCAATGAGGGAATTTCGGCGGTTGGATCCTCCAACCTTCTCTCGGTAGCCGGACCCTAAGGTTGCTATTGTGTGGTTGGAAGTAACCACCACGAATTTAGATACCCTGGAGATTGGGGAGGACGAGTAATGCTTTAGGTTAGCGGCGTTCCAACTTCGGGAGGATGCGAGAGAGTGGTAGAAATTTGCTAAGACCACCGTAGATGGCAAATGGACTGCTTTTACTAGGGTCTTTATGGAATAGTATTTTCCAAGTTCTTCATGGGATATGTATTGGGAGGAGTTTCTCTCCCTTATTCAAGGGAATCTTACCGTGGTCCAGTATGAGGCCAAGTTCGTGAATCTATCGTAGTTTGCACTTGAGATGGTGTCGATGGAGGAGTTGCGCACCAAGAGGTTTGAAAGGGGTCTTCAACCTTCGATTAAGGATAGGATAGTAGCGTTGGGTTTTCGAGTCTATACTGAAATTGTGGAAGCCACTATCCGAGTAGAGAATGCCATGGCAGAAAGCCGTAAGATCAGGGAGAGCAAGTTGCATCAGGGGACTTCTAGTGCTCAGTCTGAAGGGCCCCAAGTTAAAAGGCAGAAATCAGGATGGTTGGGTTCTTATCCCACGGGGTCTCAGCCCTAGCTACGATCAGCACCCACTGTTAGGGTTGGAATACTGAAAATCATGTTTTTAGTATATTTTAATAAAATTAATTTTCTATTTTTATGAGAATCTTTATGAGTAATGTATGTGTATCATTTTGAATGTTATGCATGGATGTACAATATTCTGTATAGTATTTAATTTGGTGTGTAGAGTACGGTTTGCACACAGAAGATCAGATTTTAAGTTTTTGCAGAATATAAGTTTTATATTCACAGTTTAGATGGAAATGGACATATCATCGGTACGACTATAGCACAGAGTTTTAGTAGGCCTGCCTTGGTTACAGGGAACAAATAATAGTATCGTCAATTGTTCCGAATCTCCGTGCTAGTACACTTTGTGTGTATTGAACGGGATATTTGGGGTAATTAATTTTGTACTGATTATATAATTAATTTACACCCCAAGGTTATTATGAATAGTGCTTATGCTTTTAATCCTGAAATAATTATTGATTTGCATATATTTAATATTTGTTGTTTTGATTTATTAGAAGGTGCAATCTTATATGGGTCTATATTCCCGGTGAGTTGAATAGCAGTATTATTTATATGACAAATATTAATTATTGACGAAATTCACCTCTCGAAAAATTGGAATTGATGATACCCCCTTAAGGATGCTTATAAGTTTTGACCGGACCAAACCCTGCAGGTGAATTTGATTATTCGGCGGTCAAATAAGTTAAGCAAAAGGGCTTAAGGAATATCAAGATACCGATTAAATTAAATTATCAGTAATTAAATTTAATTGGCATGTATTGAAAATCGTAACGTGGGGAGAAATGGTAAGCATTTAATAACAGGAGCTCAATGCAAGGTCTTGAGATTATGGGTCAGAGAGCAATTATAGTTCTTTAGTGGTGTGAACTGTAATTTAGTATTTTATGAAAATTGTAGAAACCGTTGCGACTTTCCATAATTGCAGAAACCGCTAGTAGGTATCTGTGTTCCACTGGAAGTCTTACCATAATTACTACCCAGGTCTCTATTGTAGTCCTATATATATGCGGGTAGACTGAACCAGTTTATCATTATTGACATATCATATTTTTTCTCTCAAAACTAAATATATTGGGGTTCTGCCAGTACGAGTCCTCGATAGTCTGTAGATTATATTACGTTCGAGTATCGCATACGGGAATACGGTAGAAGATCTGACTGGAGTTTCAACTTAGAATCAAATCGTAGTTGAAGAATAGATCGACAAAAGGTATTCTTCTAAATTAACTTTGGTTACACGGGTTTATTTTTGATCGTTCGATGTCAAAATTTTTATCTGGAGCCCATTTTGGCATTTGCCCGTCCAATTAATTTTTTTACCAAAAATTATTTACAAAAATAATGATCTTGGCAGTATTGCCTCCAACATCGGCACCATCTATGGGTTCATCAAGGCGTTCTGAACGTCGGGAGATGGTATGCTACACATGCAAGAGACCAGGGCACCGTGCAAGGGATTGTACACAGGGAGGCCAGCAGCACCACCAGGGTTAGACTCAAGGGAGGACCCGATTTTCATGTTTCCAGAGTGGCCAAGTGGGTCAGTTACGGCGAGATTGTCCTCAGGGAGGGAGTATGTAGGATGCTACTGAAGCACATCTGATGCAAGCATTGTAGAGGCGACAGGGATATAGTCAGTCTCAACAGCCTTTGGGGTTACAGTCAGTGAGAACTGTTAGAGGTGCTACCTCAGCTCAGTCAGTGAGGCAGCCGGGGACTAGGAGCAACGGCGGGCAAAACCAGGGGAACTAAGGGCGAGTGTATGCTCTTGTGGAGCCCAATATGTTAGTGGCACCTATTGTGCCAGATACCGCAGCCAGTCTTTTCATCATACGAATACATTCTTAGTGTACCATTCTTGGGCCAGTGGTCTCGTTGACACCGGGGCATCGCATTCTTTCATCTCATCTGCATTCACATCTACATTGGGGTTAGAGATAGACTTGTTGGGTAGTGCCTTATGTGTAGAGACATCGATGGGTGAGACGACCGTGTTGAAACGTGTCTGTAGGGCTTGTGAGATAGAGATTGCCGACCACCATTTGGTGTTTGATTTTATCATGCTCGATATAACCTTGTTTGATGTCATCCTGTGTGTGGATTGGTTAACCACCTTTCGTGCCTTCATTGATTGTGATCGGCGATGGGTGTTTGCACACCGGAGGGAGATTCTCTTTATTTCGTGGGTGATTGGGACAATGGTTTAGCACCTAGATCCCTTAGATCACTGAGCCGTGATAGCCTTAGCCACCTTTTCTCAGTCTTGTCAATGAGTGAGATTGATTCTACTCGGGGAGTGCTTCCTCCCATTGTTTGTGAGTTTCCTGACGTGTTTCCGGGTGAATTGTTTGAGCTTCTGCCACGGTGGGAAGTTGAGTTTTCCATAGACCTCATTCCAGGGACGGCCCCCATTTCTATGCCTTTATACCATTTTGCACCGACTGAGTTAAGAGATTTGAAAGTGCAGGTCCAAGAGTTGTTGGACAAGGGGTTCATCCGCCCTAGTGAGTATCCTTGAGGATCTCCGGTGTTGTTTGCAAAGAAGAAGGATGTGTCGTTGCGTCTTTGCATAGATTATCATAAGCTGAACCACGTGACCGTTAAAAACAAGTATCTTATGCCTCCTATTGACGATCTGTTTGACCAATTGAGAGGTTTGTGTTGTTTTTCAAAGATTGACTCGAGATTAGGTTACCACCAGTTGTGGGTCAAGGAGGAAGACATTCCGAAGACGGCCTTTCGAACCCGTTATGGACATTTTGAGTTTTTGGTCATGCCTTTTGGACTGACTAACGCATCGACAATGTTCATGGACCTTATGAACTATATCTTTCACCCTTACCTTTATTGATTCGTGGTAGTGTTTGTGGATAACATCTTAATTTATTCAACATTGGAGGAGGAGCACGAGGAGCATCTTTGAATTACCTTATAGTTATTGCGGGAACATCAATTGTATGCCGAGTATGACAAATGTGAGTTTTGGTTACCCGAGGTGAAGTTTTTGGACCATATAGTTTCGAGAGATGGGGTGGCAGTGGATTCATCCAAGATCGAAGCTGTAATGGAGTAGGAAAGACCGAAAAATGTGTTCGAGATACAGAGCTTCTTGGGGTTAGTAGGTTATTATTGCCGATTTGTGAAGGACTTCTCTAGGCTTGCAATGCCTATGACACGCCTTACACGGAAAGGAATCAAATTTGTATGGGATGATAGTTGTGAGTTCGCCTTTCAAACATTGAATACAAAGTTAACTAGCGTGCCTATTTTGATTTTATCGAAGAGAGGACTCGGTTATGCCATTTATTGTGATGTCTCGCACGAGGGGTTGGGTTGCATGTTAATGTAAGTAGGTAAAGTGGTGGCCTATGGATCAAGACAGTTGAAGGTTTATGAAAAGAACTACCCTACACACGATTTGGAACTTGCTGCAGTGGTCTTTGCTCTAAAAACCTTGAGACACTACCTGTATGGAGAATGCTTTGAAGTATTTTTGGATCATAAAAGCTTGAAGTACTTGTTTTCACAAAAGGATCTGAACTTGCGCAAGAGGAGGTGGATGGAGTTCTTGGGAGACTATGATTTTGATATATAGTATCCTCTGGGCAAGGCCAATGTCTTTGAGCACTTTAGCATATGTGGCCGTTAGGGAGTGGAATATGCTCAGGGAGATCAGAGGGTACGACTTTCATTTGGGGAAGTCTGGTGAGAGTGTTACCTTGTTTATGGTGGTTTCTCAACCCACCCTTGTTCACCGTGTTGTTGAGGCACAATGAGCGAACGCAGAGAGTTTGATGTTTCGAGAGCGAGTCTTGAGTGGCGAGGATGCCAAGGAGTGGACTATCCACCCCGATAAGAGCTAGAGGTTTGCAGGGAGAATTTTTATGCCAGAAGCGTGTCGCGAAGATGTGCTTCGTGAGTTTCATCATCCACGCCTAGTGGTGCATCTGGGTGGCACTAAAATGTATCATGACATACGTAGGCAGTTCTGGTGGAAAGGTATGAAGAAAGATGTGGCGCTTTTCATCTTGCGTTGTCTCACTTGTCAGCAAGTGAAGGCCGAGCACCAGAAACCAGCAAGTCAGTTGCAACCGTTGCCAGTATCAGAGTGGAAGTGGGAGAATATTACCAAGGATTTCATTTCAAGCCTTCTAAGGTCGCTAAAGGGGCATGATGCCGTGTGGGTTGTGGTGGACAGATTAACCAAGTCACCACATTTCCTACCTATTCGCATGATATACTCAGTTGATAAGCTTAGCAAGCTCTATGTAAGCGAGATTGAAAGACTCCACGGAGTGCTAGTTTCCATCGTTTTTGATCAAGATCCTCATTTCACGTCGCATTTTTGGAAGAGCTTGCAGTCAGCTATGGGGACGAGCCTACTTCTTAGTACCGCTATTCACCCCCAGACCGATGGTCAGTTGGAGCGCACCATTTAGATACTTGAGGATATGTTACGAGCGTGTGTTCTGAATCTTCGTGGGTTATGGGAGGACCATTTGCCTTTGGTGGAATTCGCTTACAACAATAGTTACCAATCGAGCATTGAGATGGCACCTTATGAGGTATTGTATGGTAAACCTTACTGGTCACCCTTTTGTTGGGCCGATGTTGGTGAAACAGTCATGTTAGGGTCTGAACTTGTGCATGAAACTACAGAAAAGATCATCGTGATCCGTAAGCATTTGGTAATCACTCAAAACCGTCAGAAGAGTTATGCAGATAAGAGGAGGAGACCGTTATCGTTTGAGGTGGGAGACCACGTGTTTTTGAAAGTCTCACCACGAAAGGGATTGATGAGGTTTGGTAAGAGTGAAAAGTTATTGCCGCGCTTCATCGGGCCGTTTGAAATCCTTGATAGGATTGAGGAGGTAACCTATTGCCTAACTTTGCCACCACAACTAGCCTCCGTGCATAACGTGTTTCACTTATCTATGTTACGTAAGTATGAGTCGGACCCATCCCATGTTTTGGATTGGATGGAGTTGAGGCTAGAGGATGATGTTACCTACGAGGAGAGACCAATGAGAATTCTTGACGCCAAAGAACAAGTCTTCCGAGGGAGGACCATTCAGTATGTAAAGGTGTTGTGGCTTCACCACGGCATTGAAGAAGCTACATGGGAGCGAGAATCGAAAGTTCGTAGAAATTACCCCGAGTTGTTTAGTTTTTGATGTACGAGTGATTTCGGGAACAAAATCTCTTAAGTTTGGGAGGTTGTAGGGACCCGGTCCCTTATTATTTTCTTGTATTAATGATAAACATACATGTTGGGTTTGATAGGAACGGTGAAAGGTGTGGATCTTGCGTGAGTATTAGTTCTTGGGCTTGTGTATTTGTGGCTAACGATAGTAGGCATTGGGTAATACATGGTAATATCACCATGAGGCGTTTGGCTAAGTTTTGGTAGCTTCTATTCAGTGTGCCTCCCAGCGCTGATTGCTTGAGTGGTGGGAGTCCGCTCGAGCGGACAGGTGGCCGAGAGGTCCTGAGTGGAGGGATCGCTCGAGCGGTGGGGGGTCCACTCGAGCGGACTGTCGCGGAGCAGACTTTTTAAAAGTTGCGTGGGGCTCATTTTCTTCCCATTCTTTTTATCTCTCTCTCTCTCTAGAGCAAAGGTGAGAACTAGGGTTTGAGTTTGGATGTTGTTTGGAGCTTCTTAGCTTCCCTTGGTGAGATCTTGCACTTCCACCTCAATTGTTTGCCCGTTAGAGGTCCGATTTTGACGTTGGAAGCTTTTCTCACTGTGTGGTTGGAGATTCTCGGGGTTAGAGCTTATTTGAAGCTTTTTCTTGTGGATCTACTGTCTCTAAGGTAGGATTTAGACTCTCATTGAATATATACGTGATATGTGTTGCATTTTTTATTGTATGAACATAAAAGCATGAAAATCGTGTTTTCGAAACCCTAAGCTAGAGTTTGTTGTTATTGAACGTTAAATCTTGGATCTACGGAGGACCTAACTAGATTTTATCTTTGCGTTGTCATTGCATACGGTTGAATTCAAAAAATGTTGAGTTAGGGTTTAAAATTGAGTTTGAACCATGGAAATTGGGAGTTTTGGGGTTGGGGGACCCATATGATAAAATTGATGTGATTTTTGAGTAAATTGAGAGTTGGAATAACCTATTGTACTTATATCTCATGAATTGTGTGGCACATGCTTGTGTCGAGTATGAAAATTTTGGGGTTCTTAATGTAAAAAAAAAACAAAAATTGTATGAAATGATAAAAGTACCGCGTGATGAAATTGAATAACAAAGTTTGAGAACGAGTTGTTCCTCGGTGAAAGACCGAAAACTTGCGCAATATAAGGTACGCCATTCCTTCGGGTTAATCCCCGTAAAAGCATGCTCTCGAGCGACCCACCCATCGATATTTTTGAGAAAAATTGAAAATATGTGCTCTCAGTGTCGGGCTATAGAATAGATATTTATTCTTCGAACCTCGCGTGAACCAGTGGCGATAAATACACCTGAGTCTATAGGCACTGGCCGACCTTGGTACTTGAATGGATTGACGAATAAATTAGGTTGATAAAACCTTAATTGAATAAAGTAGTGGGATGTGAAAATGGGTTGAATGGAGTGGGAATAAAAATCCTTTTTTCATAAAACTTGTTGGATATCAGTGCTAAAAATAAGAGGGAACGAGAGTCGAAACAACCACAGAACGAGACTCAAATGGCAGCAACAATAGGCGGCTAGGGGCGACGGCAGTGGGGTTGTTTGGCCCTCATCGAAAGCTATTTTCGAGGCATTTTTTGTTCTAATTTTTTAACAAAAATATAGTATTTGTGTAAGCTATTTTTTAAAAAAAATTGGGATAAAATTGGAGTTTGGGAGTGGTGGCAAAAGCTGCCAAAAGCGGCGGCATGGTTCGGCGCCGGCGGTGGTGGCTTGCTTCGAGGTCTCCCGGGGGTGTTTTTTCTGATATGTAATGATCCGGATAGTTTTAGATTTGTATAACACTGCATATCGTAGAATCTTGATACAACTTGGATGCCAAAAGTTGATTCTAATAAGGATTGAAAGATTACGAGTTAATTTTTGAACATGAGTCTAAAACTCAAAATAGTTTCTGTTTGATCATAAAACTGGGATATATATATATATATCCGGTAGTTATATTTATTTAAATTACGTGGATAATACATATATGTTTTATTTATTTATGTTAATTTAATTAATTTTAAAAAATTCAGTTTTGATTAATATTTTGTAAAGAAAAATAAAATTAAGTTTTTTTAATTAAAATTTTTTAATTAAATGAAAAAACTTTAGTTAAGATGATTTTTTAATAAATCGGATATCTTGATAAAATGTGAAAATTAATTCTAGATTTTGGATTAATTAAATGAAAAAATGTTTAATCTTAATAAATTATTTTTTTCAAAAAATGTGTAACGTAAAAATAAAATATTTGAATACCCATAATCAATACCTTAGCTGTAAAGAAAAAAAAATTGTGCATTCATCGGCAATTTTATTTGTTACGTATTAAAACACGAAAAGATAGTTTGACAAACCGAAATCTTTTGGATCGTGTACTCGGAAAGATGTTTTAGAATCTTTCGAATCGTATGATTTTCAAAATTAATAAATTTATTTTAATTAAACAGATTTTTATAACTCTAAAAAATATTTTAAAAATCTAAGTGGGAGAGAGAATTTATTCACAGATAAATTTCGCGGTCTCCATCACCAGTTCGTAGGTGATGTAATTAATTTTACGTGTTGGCAGTAAGGCCTTTCTCCCTATCGAACAGAATTAATTGCGGTATCACCGGTACAAATCTCTTTTAGGGATAATTTTAGATAATTGTTAGTGTGGATCACTTCTCTATCTGAAGGGTTCATTGCGAAGCGATTGATTCGGGATTAGGTAGTGGTTAATACTTAGTTGTAAATAATAGTATCTTCTCCATCTAAGTCACTGCTATTATTTACTGGACTGAAGCTATGTCATATTTAATTTTACTTGGCATGGTCAGTTGCTTAAATAGTAAAATTAACAGGAATTGACATGCCTGGACAAACGATAGATAGTAGATGTCCTCCTATTGAAGCATGCCATTCACAGGGTACCAGGCTGTTGGCGATTTTTTTTAAATGGTAGAGTGAACCAATTTTAAAATAAATTCAAAGTTTTGCTCGTCATTATTAATGGTTATTTTAATTATGTAATTCTCAGGATTAAATTGGCTTTTAATCCATTTGCGACCACTTTCAAAGAAAACTAACTAACGGGACCAAACTATATATACTAGAAAAGAAACTTGGATATTGTCTTAACTACCGAGAGCTACAAATTTGTATTATCTGAGACTTGTCCACCAGTACCTGATGAGGAGGCAACCGAACAGGAAACCCGGGCTTTTCAAAAGTGATAGAAAGCTGATCAGATGGCTTGCTGTTACATTTTGGCTTCAATGTCAAATGTATTACAACATCAGCATCAATCTATGCCCAATGCCTATGACCTAATTATGAACCCCAAAGAAATATTTGGGGATCAAAATCGTGCTGCTAGACAGGTGGCCATAAAATCTCATGAATACAAGCATAGCTGAAGGCACCTCAGTTAGAGACCATGTTTTGAAGATGATCAATCTTTTGAATGAACTGTAGATCCTAGGAGCTGAGATTGATAAGAAAACCCAGGTCGATATCATATTCCAGTCACTGCCTAATAATTTTAAGCAGTTCTGCTTGAATTATCCCATGAATGAGCTCAGCTTGTCATTGGCAGAACTTCTTAAAGAACTTCAAGCAGCCGAGGGTGTTCTTAGGAAGCCAGGTACTATGTATGTGGTTGAAAAATGTTCTTTCTCTAAGCCAAAAAGTAAGAAGAAGAAAAATGTTCAAAAACGGGGAGGCATAGGTCCAAAAGCTACTAAGGGGCCAAAAGTTGGTGTGAAGAAGCCGAGAGGCAAGTGCTATCATTGTAACCAGTTTGAGCATTGGAAAAAGCAGTGTCCGGTGTTTCTCAATAAGCAGAACAAGCAAGGTAATTTCTGTTCACTAGTGGTTAAAACATGTTTAGCGGTGTTATCTACCGGTACTTGGTGTGTAGATTCAAGAGCCACTAATCATGTTTGTAATTCTTTGCAGGGGTTCCAGAAAATTAGACAGCTCAGTGATTGAGAAATTTACCTATATATGGGCAATAATACCAGGGTGGTAGCAGTTGTAGTAGGAGATATTACCCTCGATTTTAGTAGAGATAGGATTTTAATTTTAAAAGATTGTCTCTATGTACCTTCTATTAGAAGAAATTTAATTTCGGTTTCTAATTTAATAAAAAATAAATATTCTGTTCATTTTAATGGCTCTGTGGTTATTAAGAAAAATAAACGTTTTATTTATTCTGATACGTTGGTGGATGATCTGTATGTTATATCTCCTATCTCTCATATACTGCAATTTACTGAATTAAATAACACATCTAATTTACCATATAAGAGAACGATTCCTTTTTTAATGAATCAAAGTTTTTTTGGCACTTACGCTTGGGTCATATTAATCTAAAAAGGATAAATAAACTGGTACAAGATGGACCTTTGAGTTCATTGGAAGTGGATGCACTTTTAGTCTGTGAGTCTTGCTTAGAGAGTAAGATGACCAAGAGGCCATTCTTGGCCAAAAGTTATAGAGTTAAAGAACCGTTTGAACTGGTTCACTCTAATGTGTGTGGTCCTATGACTATCTAGGCTAGAGGTAATTTTGAGTATTTTGTCAGTTTGATTGACGACTACTCAAGGTATGGATACATTGCATGATGCACTGTAAGTCTGAATGTTTTGAGAAATTCAAAGAATTTAAGACGGAGGCGGAGAAGCGTCTAGGTAAAAGTATCAAATCACTACGATCCAACCGTGGTGGGGAGTACCTCTTTGGAGAGTTTAGGGACTACTTGTCATAAGAAGGGATTATATCCCAGTTGATTGCACCAGGCACACTGCAGCAGAAAGAAGGAATATACTCCTATACAGATGATAAGGTCAGTAATGAGTTATTCAGGATTACCCGATTGGATTTGGGGATTTGCATTAGAGACAATAGCTTGTATTCTGAACTTGGTACCTTCTAAATCAGTACCTTCTACTCCCACAGCATTGTGGACCGGGCGTAAGCCTAGTCTAAGACAGATTCAGATATGGGGGTGTCTAGCATGTGTGCTAAAAGGGAATGTGGGTAAGTTGGAACCAAGAACAGAGGTATGTTTCTTTGGCGGGTATCCCAAGAAAACGAAAGGTGATTTGTTTTATAATCTTAAGGATTAGAAGGTCATTGTTAGCACCAATGCCCTATTCTTGAAAGAGAACTATATTATGGACCATAGGCCCAAAAGTAAAATTATTCTAGAAAAAATGTGAGGAAATACCAGTAGAACGAAAGAGGAACCACAAGTCATTGAGATCCCATTGTCTCATCGTAGTGGGAGAATTATTGGGATAGGTGCAGATGCTGATTAGAGTGCTACAATTAACATGCCTGACGAGCATGTGGGTAATGGTGCATAGGGTTCTGATTCTGCACAGCGTGTTACTGCTAGTACACAGACGTAGGTAGTGCCTCGTCGTAGTGGGAGGGTTGTTCATCAACTCGATCGGTATATGTTTTTAGGAGAGTCTTTTGATAAGATCCTGGTAGAACTGCATACCGAACCTTATAACTACAATGAAGCACTCTAGGATAAAGATGCAGATCTTTGAGAAAAGGCCATGAATTCAGATATGGAATCTATATATTCTAATCAGGTCTGGTAACTTGTAGAATCACATGAAGGGATAAAACCCATAAGATGTAAGTGGATCTACAAGAGGAATAGAGCAGTAGACGAAAAGGTTGAAACCTTCAAAGCTAGACTTGTTGCAAAATGGTTCACTCAGAAATATGTGATCGATTATGAGGAAACCTTTTTGCCGGTAGCCATGCTTAAATCTATCCGAATTCTCTTATCCATTGCGACTCATTTCAATTATGAAATTTGGTAAATGGATGTTAAGACAACTTTCTTTAACAGAAGTCTTGACGAATGTATCTATGTGGTACAACTAGACGATTTTATAGCAAAGGGCCAAGAGCACATGTTGTGTAAGTTTAAGAGATCCATTTATGGATTTAAGCAGGCATCAAGATCTTGGAATACTCGATTTGATCAAGTCATTAAGTCTTATAGTTTTTATTAGAGTCCAGATGAGTCTTGTGTGTATAAGAAGCGTGACGGAAGCGTGGTGGTCTTTCTAGTACTTTATGTAGATGATATCTTGCTCATCGAAAATGATGTGGGGGTGTTAGCTTCAGTAAAAATATGGTTATCAGGGCAGTTCGATGTGAAGGACTTAGGAGAAGCCAGTCACATCCGTAGGATCAAGCTTTTACGAGACTGAAAAAAAAAGATATTGGGCTTATCACAGGCAAAGTATATCGATGATATCCTTACTCGTTTTAGCATGTAAGATTTCAAGAAAAGATTTCTCCCTTTCAGGCATGGAATCACTTTATCCAAAGATCAGTGTCTTAAGACACCTGATGAGATAGAGAACATGAAGACGGTTCCTTATGCTTCGATATAGGAAGCTTAATGTATGCCATGCTTTACACTGGACCTGACATCTTCTTTGCCGTTGGCATGGTTAGCAAATATTAGTCTAACCCAGGCCAGGAGCATTGGACTGCAGTAAAGAATATAATCAAGTACATAAAAAGGATTAGATATTATATGTTAGTTTACCAGGAAGACAGTCTAGTAGCTTTAAGGTACACAGACTCGGATTTTTAGTGACAAAAATTCCAGTAAGTTTACCTCAGGATATGTGTTTACCTTGGGAGGTGGAGCTATAAGTTTGAGGAGTATCAAGCAATCCTGTATTGTTGATTCTACCATGGAGGCCGAGTACGTGGTAGCTTCTAAAGCAACTAAGGAGGCCGTTAGGCTCAGGAACTTCCTGTTGGATCTAGACGTAGTGCCTTAAGTTCAGTCGGCTATTACACTTTATTGTGATAATAGCGAAGCGATTGTAAACTCGAAGGAGCCAAGAGTCCACAAGAAAAGAAAGCACATTGAGTGTAAAAATCACCTAATACGAGAAATTGTACAGTGATGTGATGTTGCAGTGACCAAGATTACATCAGGGGACAAACTTGTAGATCCTTTTACAAAGAGTCTTCCGGTTAAGACTTTTGATAGTCATGTAGAGGGCATGAGAGTTAGATGTATGGCATCATGGTTTTGAGTATAAGTAGGAGACTGCCAGGGTTGTATACTAAAAATCATATATTTTATTTGGTTTTAGTATTTAATTTTATTTTAATAAAATTATTTTTTTATTTTATGAGAATCTTAATGAGCAATGAATGTAATAACATTTCTTTAATGTTATGCATGGTTGTCCTTTATTTTGTACAGTATTTAATCTGGTGTGTAAAGTACGATTCGAACACAGAAGATCAGATTATAGATTCTTGCAGAATATAAGTTTTTGTTCACAGTTTAGATGGAATTGGATAAACCATCGGTACAACTGTAGTACAGAGTTTTAGTAGGACTGTCTTGGTTGCGGGGAACAGATAATAGTGTCGTCTATTATTCCGACTCGTTGTGCTAGTACACTTTGTGTATGTTGAACATGATCACATTTGGGTAATTAATTTTATATTGACTGTATAAATTAATTCACACCCTAAGGTTATTATGAGTGCTTATACTCTTAATCCCGAAATAATTATTATTTGCGTATAT
>JAULJZ010220924.1:0-17732 GCA_032270985.1 Heliamphora pulchella
GAGCAGCAATGGATAAGAGAATCCGAATGGACTTAAGCATAGCCACCGGTAAATAGGTTTCCTCATAATCGAACCCTACTTTCTGAGTATACCCCTTCGCAACAAGCCTAGCTTTAAAGGTTTCTACCCTCCCGTCCACTCCTCTCTTTTTCTTGAAGATCTATTTACACCTGATGGGTTTTATCCCATCTAATAGATCCACAAGCTCCCAGGCCTGATTAGAGTACATAGACTCTATCTCAGATTCCATAGCCTTTTGCTATAATTTTGCATCTTTGTCTTGCAGTGCTTCTTTATTGTTTTTGGGTTCGGTATCATGTTCTTCTGGGATCTTGTCGTAAGACTCTCCCAAGAACATAAACCTCTCGGGTTGACGAACAACTCTCCCACTACAACGAAGCTCCTGCTGTGTACTCACGATAGATGGTATCTCATTCCGTTCAATATGTATATTTTTCGATTGTACCAAGTTTTCATTCCTCACCTCTTCAAGAACAATTTGTGATCGGGGTTTGTGATTTATTACATAATCATCTTCCAAGAATCTTTCATTTGTGCTAACAAATACCTTTTGACTCTTAGGATCATAAAATAAACCACCTTTAGTTCTTTTAGGGTATCCTACAAAGAAACAGACATTTGTCTTTGGTTCCACCATACTTGCATCTCCGACCAACACGTGTGCTGGACAACCCCATATCCAGAAGTGTTTAAGACTTGGCTTACGCCCAGTCCATAACTCCAAAGGGGTTCCAGGAACTGCCATAGTAGGTACCAAATTCAGAATATATGCCGCCATTTCTAATGCATACCCCCAAAACGAATGTGATAAATCTGAATAACGCCAGTAGCAACTCATCGGTATTGTTGATCTCATTGAGAAAATCTCAACTATTGATGACTCAAAGTACTGTACACTATCTAAACATAATCAATCAATCACTTCGGGATTAAGAGTTCGTACAATACATGATAATACGGGATGGGGATTAATTCATATAGTCAATATAGAATTGATCATCCCGTTGATCACGCTCAATACATTCCAAGTGTACTAACACATCAAGGTCGAACATCGAATTCTCAAAACCTGAATTCGACTCGTTCGACCTAGGCAAGATCAGCTACTATAATGATGTACTACAATCGTACCAATGGAATGTCCGGGTTCACTGCGATTGTGAGCCTACCTGTATAATCTGTCAGAACCTATGACCCGATCTTCCATACAGCATGCACCGAGTCAAAACTGGACAGAATATACGGATTATGCATTCATTCATCACAAATATAAATATGAAACCACGAATGCAAAAACATCTCAAATGTTTCTCATTAATATGCCAGGGATCAAGAATAAAATACCTAAAAAGCATGACTTTTCAGTATACATTCCTAACAATTAGGGTGTTATATGTAATTGTATGCTTTTTCACCGGTAGAAAATGCATGATATGTCATATATATGTTTAAACCTTGGTTTTTCGGATAAAAAGCATATTTTTCACTTTTCATGGTTTATTACATTATATGACTTGTGGTTGGATGGTTTTCAAAGAGTTTTCTTGAAAACGGTGGTTGCCGTTGGAAAACGGTAGATTTTGATAAAAATCTCAACATTTTATGTTTTGGAGGTTTGGAGCTCGCCTTCGGGGTTGAGTCTCAGGTTTTGAAACATTTTGTTGAAAATATTTTGTGTGATCTCCTTGTTGAAGGATGGATCTAAATACATGTATAATGTATTTTAGGGGAAAAAGGTTTTGTAATTGAGCTACAGTTCTATTTTTAGAAGATTATCTAGATGTACCGGAATGACGTGTATTTGGCATGAGTTGCCCTTGGTGTAAGTCCAGAAACGTGCACAGCGTAGGTACTCATGTCCTTCAGGTTAGTCCTCGTAAATTGATACGGATGGGTGCTCAGCTCCCTCGGGGTCATAACTCGTAAATTGAGTGGTTACGTTCATGGTACTCTGTATAGAACCTGTGTGTATCTAGGTGATCCCACGATATCTTAGGGTTAGATACTAGACAGAAATCTATAGTTGCTACCTCTATCCTCTTGTGATTGAGTTGGTATATAGGATCTTACTCTTCTTATTCTGCGATGGTACATTCTGCGAGGGAACAATGTTTTGATTACTGTTTTTCCTTAGCTATGATGGTTTACTTGCATTATTTGCAAATTCATGGGTTTAAGGACGGAAACAAGGTTTTATGATAATAAAACCATTTGGGAGACTTGTATTGGCCTGATGGGAAAATTTATGGATTTTTGGATGGAAAACCATTTTAGGTTTGTGGTTGAGTTTGCTCCCACCATGTGATTGCATATTACCTGCTTTACAGCTTTATAGTCTATTTCTATTGGGCTTCGACTCATGGGTGGGACTTTTCTGTAAAACTATTTTCAAGTGATGATGTGGAAGAGGTGTAGCTCTGGTGATGCTTGTGGTGGCAGAAGGCTTTTATAGTTTTTCTTTTTGGTATGCCTATTCCTGAAGGTAATTTTGTACGCCATAAGGCGATATACTTATGCATGTTATACAGGATGTTTACTGCTTATGAGAGATGTATTTTGGATTTTCCTTTGTTTTCAACAGGTGGATTTGAATGTTTGAAAACCTATTTTTTGTAAAACTGGTGTTTGGTGGTTTTTCACGTGACCTTGGGTTTCAGGGCGTGACAAATAGGTCCATTAGTACCTGATGAGGGGGTAACCAACAGGATACCCAGGCCCATCAGAAGTGGCAAAAAGTTGATCAAATGGGTCGCTGTTATATTTTTGCTTCAATATCAAATATTTTACAACATCAGCATCAGTCAATGCCTAGTGCCTATGACATGATTATGAATCTTAAAGAAATGTTCGGGAATCAAAATCGTGTTGCTAGGAAGGTGGCCATGAAATCTCTAATGAATGCAAACATGGCTGAAAGCACCTTAGTTAGAGATCATGTTCTGAAGATGATCAGTCTTCTGAATGAACTGGAGATCCTAGAAGCTAAAATTGACAGGAAAACCCAGGTCGATATCATACTCCAATCACTGCCTGAAATTTTTAACAGTTCTACCTGAACTATACCATGAATAAGCTCAGCTTTTCATTGGCTGAACTTTTTAAAGAATTTCAAGCAATCGAGGGTGTTTTTGAGAAGCTAGGTTCTGTGTATGTGATTGAGAAAAGTACTTTCTATAATTCGAAAGATAATAAAAAGAAAAAGATTCAGACACAAAGAGGCACAAGTCCAAAAGTTGTTAAGGGACCAAAAACTGGTGTGAACAAGCCAAGAGGCAAGTGGGCATTAGAAAAAGTAGTGTCTGATTTTTCTCAGTAAGCAGAATAAACCAGGTAATTTCTGTTTACTGGTGGTTGAAACATGTTTAGCAGTGTTATCTACTGGTGCCTAGTGTATAGATACGAAAGCCACTAATCATGTCTACAATTCTTTGCAGGGGTTCTAAAAACGAGGCAGCTCAGTGATGGAAAAATATATCATCAAATGGGCAATAAAACAAGGGTGGCAGCAATCACAGTAGGGGATGTCACTCTCAGTTTTAGTAAAGATAGGATACTACTTCTAAAATATTATTTTATGTACTTTCGATTAGAAAAAATTTAATTTTGGTTTCTAGTTTAATAAAGGACAAATATTCTATTCATTTTGATGACTATATGGTTGTGAAAAAAATAAACATTTTAGTTATTCTGATACATTGGTGGATGATCTGTATGTCGTATCTCCTATCTCTCCTACACTGCAATTAACTGAATTGAATAACGCATCTAATTTACCATATAAGAGAAAGTTTTCTTCTTTAATGAACCGCACGTTTCTTTGGCATTTACGCTTGGATCATATTAATCTAAAAAGGGTAAACAGACTGGTAGAAGATGGACCTTTGAGTTCATTGAAAGTGAATGCACTTCTAGTTTGTGAATCCTGCTTAGAGGATAAGATGACCAAGAGGCCCTTTTCGGCCAAAGGCTATAGAGCTAAAGAACCGTTGGAACTTGTTCACTCTTACTTATGTGGACCTATGATTATCCAGGCTAGAAGAGACTTTGAGTATTTTGTCATTTTTATTGACGAATACTCAAGGTATGGATACATTTATTTTATGCACCGGAAGTCTAAATATTTTGAAAAATTCAAATATTTAAGGTGAAAGCAGAGAAGTGTTTGGAAAAATGTGTCAAGACACTTAGATCTGACCGTGGTGGCGAGTACCTCTTTGGAGAGTTTAGGGACTACCCGTCATCAAAAGGGATTATATCCCAATTGACTGCACCGGGCACTCCACAGTAGAATAGTGTAGTAGAAAGAATGAATAGGACTCTGATGGAGATAGTAAGGTCCATGATGAGTTATTCAAGTTTACTTAATTTATTTTGGGCACTCGCATTAAAGACAGTGGCATACATTATGAACTTAGTACCTTCTAAGTCAGTACCTTCTACTCTCATATAATTGTGGACCGGGCGTAAGTCTAGTCTGAAACAGATTCGAATTTGGGGGTGTCCAGCACATATGCTGAAAGAGAATGCGGATAAGTTGGAACTAAGGACAAAAGTCTGTTTCTTTGAGGGGTATCCTAAGGAAACTAATGGTAATCTATTTTGTAATCATAAGAATTAGAAGGTTATTGTTAGCACTAATCCCCGATTGTTGAAAGAGGATTATATTATGGACCACAAGCCCAAAAGCAATATTGTTCTGGAAGAAATGAGAAAAATACTAGTAGAACGGAAGAGGAAACACAAGTCACTGATATCCCACTGTCTCATTGTAGTAGGAGGATTATCGGGATAGGTGCAAATCATGAACAAGGTGCTGATGCACAAAGTTCAGATTCTATACAGCGTGTTACTGCTAGTACACAGACACAGGTAGTGCCTCGTCGTAGTGGGAGAGTTGTTCATCAACCTGATCGGTATATGTTCATGGGAGAGTCTTTTGATAGGATCCCGACAGAACTGGATACTGAATTCTATAATTATAACGATACACTTCAAGATAAAGATGTAGATATTTAGCAAAAAACTATGAATTCAGAGATAAAATCTATGTATTCTAATCAGGTCTAGGAACTTATAGAACCATCCAAAGGGATAAAACTCATTAGATGCAAGTGGATCTACAAGAGAAAGATAGGAGCAGACGAGAAGGTTAAAATCGTCAAAACTAGGCTTGTTGCAAAAGGATTCACTCAGAAAAAAGGGATCGATTATAAGGAAACCTTTTCACTAGTAGCCATGCTTAAGTCTATCCAAATTCTCTTATCCATTGCTGCTCATTTCGATTACGAAATCTAGTAAATGGATGTCAAGATAGCTTTTCTTAATGCAAGTCTTGACGAGTGTATCTATATGGTACAACTAGACGATTTTATAGCGAAAGGCCAAGAGCACACGTTGTGTAAGTTTAAGCGATTCATTTATGAACTTAAGCAGGCATCGAGGTCTTGGAATACTTTGTTTGATCAAGCTATAAAGTCTTATAATTTTGATCAGAGTTCAGATGAGTTTTGTGTGTACAAAAAGTGTGATGAAAGCGTGGTAATCGTTCTAGTACTTTATATAGATGATATCTTGCTCATCAGAAATGATGTGGGGGCATTATATACGATAAAAGTATTATTATCAGGGTAGTTCGATATGAAGAACTTCGGAGAACCTAGTCATATCATTGGGATCAAGTTTGTACGAGATCAAAAACAAAGAATGTTGGGCTTATCACAAGCAAAATATATCGATGATATTCTTACTCGTTTTAGCATGCAGGATTCCAAGAAAGGGTTTGTGCCTTTCAAGTATGGAATCACTCTATCTAAGGATTAGTGTCCTAAGAAACCTGATGAGATAGAGAAGATGAATGCGGTTTCTCATGCTTTGGCAGTAGGAATCCTAGTGTATTCTATACTTTGCATTAAACCTGATATTTACTTTGTCGTTGGTATGGTTAGCAGATATCAGTCTAACCTAGGGCAGGAGCATTGGACTGCGGTAAAGAATATAATAAAGTACATAAAAAGGACTAAGAATTGTATGTTGATTTAACAGGCAAACAGAGTACCTTTTGGGTACACAGCCTCGGATTTCCAATCTGACAAAGATTTCTGTTAGTCTACCTCAAGATATGTGTTTACCTTAAGCGGTGGAGCTATTAGTTGGAGAAGTATCAAGCAGTCCTGCATTGCTGATTCCACCATAGAGGTTGAATACGTGGCAGCTTTTGAAGTAGCTAAGGAGGCCGTATGTAGACACCCCAATTTGATCCCGCCTAATCTTAGGCGAATCCGATGATGAAAACAGGTGGAATAGTGCCTCAGCCCGATCCTCGGGAGGTGATTCAAGCTCGATATTTGAACCTAGTCATCCAAAAACCTTCAAAACCAATGAAATTGTACCGAGCCATCAATAACTCGTTGCCCAAGTCATTTCCAGAAGTGGCGACCGCCATGTTCATTATGGCGGCCGTCAATAGAATCTCTTGGAAATCCTAGCCAAAAGTGGCGGCCGCCAACTCCAACATGGCAACCGCCAACTCATATTGTGGTGGCCGCCAATAGAACCTTGTGAAACCTTTTTCAACCTAGCGGCCGCCAGCTTGCATTGTGGCGGCCGCAAACTCCAAATGGCCTGACATGTCTTAAAACGTGGCAACATCTCATTGGTTGAAGAATTCTATAAATACAGCACCCCAGCATACGTTTTCAGGGGGGAATTTTGAGTGAGAAAGACTCTACCGATACATCGAGCGATCCCGAGCCCTGACGCCAATCCCCTGCGAAGATACCGAGATCTGAGCCTTCCAACGCCTACATTGCAAGCCTAGCTTGGATTTTCGCCCGAGGATTGGTACGCCGAGGCATATTCAACAACTTGAGGATTCCCCGGCAATTTAGGTAACTTGTTTGGATCCTCGGTTCTTCTAGCTCCATTTTCTCTCTTTTGGAGTGACCGGGTTATTTTAATTGTTCTATCTTTATTGTTTCTTTTATTGTTTATAATTATTTCATTTATGTTTAAGTTCAATTTTTTTAGCTTATTTAGCTTACTTGTCTTAGTTTTTTTTTTTTACTTGTCTACATTAAGATTATTAGATCATTAAAATGGTGCTAATATTCTTTAATAATTACAATTTAATAATGTTATTAATTGTTATAACAATGCACCTACATTTATGTGAATGTGGTAATCAATACTACATTTCACATTTAAGTTAAATGGTTGTTTTCAATTCCTTTTGTTTTGCTAGCATTTGTTTAATCTTCTTTATTAGTATTTATTTTAAATTTCTTTTACTTTTCTTATTATGTTAATTTAGTGTTCTAGAATCCATTTTCTTTTTCTTCATTTTTAGTTAGCCTAATTTCTCTTACTAAGCACTTCATTTTATTTTCTTTTCTTATAATTCTAATTTAATGCTTTGTTTTATTTTCTTTCTAGCATGGTATTACTTCCCTAACTTCTTCTTTCGATAATAGTGTAATTTTCTTCCATAGCATTCATTTCATTTTATTTTTCTTGCTTTGCCATTAACATTATTCTACTTATAATATAGCATTTTAATCTCTTTATTAACTATAATTTTCTTATAAAGTTCTATTTAGCATTTCTTTTCTCTTAATGTTAGTATTTATTTTCTTTTCAAATTCTATGTTCTAGCTTTATTATTCTTCAATCTATCAAATCTAAAAATTATAAAAGATTTTTAAGCTAACTTTCATCTTTAAATGATATTATAATTTTCTCCTTTAATAAAATTAAAACTCTTTCATTTATTTCATTTCTTTTATTTTCTTTACAAATATAAAATGTAAACAAGTTAGATCTTCTTTTATCAATAACTTCTTCAAAACCTTCTTTTGTTAAGATTAGTTTTTCTTTTATAATGTTTTCCTTTCTTTTTCATTTTGTTAGAACCCAAAAATCATATAAATGCATAAAAAAATGTAAATAATTTGGTTTCTTTCTTTTTCAATAGCTTAATAACATTTTCTACCATTTTCATTTTAGTATCTTTTTCTTTATTTTTCTTTAAACTTTCAAAATTCTCTTTGTTATAAAACTCACATAAGCTTTCTTTTAGTATATAATTTTCATGCATCTTTTTACATTTAGTTTTTGTCTTTAATGTTAATTTAGTTTATTTCTTAATTATGCATGTTTTTTTTTTTTGCTATTCTCTTGAAATACATGTTTAGACTTGTTTAGTCTATTTTGGTAGAAAATTCATGTTTAGGTAGTTTTGGTAATTTCTAGTATGTTTTTATTATTTTATACAAATCATGATAGTTAGCTTATTTTTGTGAATATTGCATATAGACATATTCCATGAATCCTTTAGATAGATATTGCATGTTATAGGACTTAGGATTTTTCTTATGATACTTCTTTGTTTTTAAAATATTATGTACATATTTCATGTATTTTTTATATACTTAATTTTGAATGTTCTCTCTTTACCTTCATTTTCTTTATTTACATGCATTTGAGAAATTCTATTGAAGAACCAATGATGATTAGTAGAGGCCAACCTTTTGGTTGGGCGAACGGGGTGCCTAACACCTTCCCCAATTCGTACCTTAACCCCCAAACTCTTTTTCTCTGGTTAACATTTTCGAAAGATCAGTGGCCATTTTTTTTTCTTAATTTTTCTCAAAAACTAAGTGGCGACTCCATTTTTTATAAAAAGGGGTTTTCAAAATTTAGTTTTCAAGGTGTTAAAATATTTTCTAAAACATCTTTGATTTTTCTTTTTTTTTTGACCCCCCTCAAATCCCAAAAGCCATAGTATTTTCTGGCGACTCTGTTGGGGACTGGTTTCTAAAATCAAATAAGAGGGCTAGACTTGTAAACATCATTGGTTCTTAATAAAATTTCTCACTTGCATTTTTGCATGCATATGCATTGTTCTTCAAACCCCTCTGCATGGTCGACTCGATGCCCTGCACATTATTCTGTTTCGGGGATTGTTGAAAAGACGAGTACCCCTTACTAACTGTACGCTATCATAGGTGCAGTAAAAGAGTTTGGACGTACTGTTTGACCATGTCCTGCACCACTCCAGGCATGGGAGGTATATACCCGGCTCTATTGAGAAGGTACCCTATTCGATTGATCAAAACTGGCCTTTTGCACATAATGAACTTAGAACCCCCCAATTAGGTGCTGCTAACCCTATTAGGATTTTGTGTTTTTCTTTATTGTATGTTTTGGTTGTATATTGTTAGGATTGTTTGTTCGAATTAGGCTAGTTCTTTCCCCAGATTCGGCCCAAATTTTCGATTATCCTTTGACTAGATTAGTTTTTCGCCTTCGGGTTCTTACCTGGATTTTTTCCTTCACCCCAATCAGTTTCTCACGCCGTAGTTCTCTTTCCAGGGTCATGTCCGTAATTTGTTCTGACACCTTTAGGATAGTCTATCTCTTCTCCGGGTTCTTCTCAAATTGTCAGTTCTTCCCTGTTGATGTAGTAGGCTTCTCCCCGGGGTCATGCCGGTGTTTCATTTGGACCTTTAAGTTTATTTCTCCCCTTTTGGGTTCTGCTCGGGTTGCTAATTCTATATCCCGTTTTCTTTAGTCTAGGCTTTCTTTCTTCAATCCCCTCTCTTTCGACTTGTGTGAGAAAAGTATTGTTCTTCTACCGTTATGCTGCCGTTTTTGAGGATTAGAATAGTCTTCTTGACGGAACGCCGTCCGCTTAAGATAAGACAATTCCTCTAGAGCTTAGTTGATCTATCCCCTTTGGTTCTCGTCTAGGGTCTTCAGTTGTTCAGTTGTTATGCTGGTGGTATGGGCTGGACAGTGGCATTATTTCAGTTTCAGCTGTTTTGGGTATCTGGGGTATTTGCTATCTATTGTCTAAAACTGGTTATTCTGCTTGTGGAATTTAGGTTTTTCTGTGGGATACCATTGATCTGGAAAGAATACAGTTGACACGAGTTTGGGTAAGATCATAATCGGGCAGACTTCGTAGAGTATCTAAATCGACTAACATGGCAGAGAATGAAGTTAATTTGACAGCCCTGATGAGGGCTATTACTGAGATACAGTGAGCTGTGGAGCAGCAGACCCAAGCTCAAACTCAATGTCAGGCACAGATACAAGCAATTCAGGCCTGTATACTCGGTGTAAATGGGCAGCTAGATAACGCAAATGAGAATACCAAAGACTTTTGGAATGACAACAAGGGACCGGAGATACCACAAGTCGTGGTACCCCCGCGGGTTCCCCGCCCAATTGTAGTAGAAGAGGAAAACACTACCGAGTCTAGGGAATCTGCACTGGCAAAAAAGATTGACCGGATGGAAAAGGAGTTGAGGAATATATGCTCGACGTAGGGGGACTCTGCCTGTTCCCAGATGCCAAATTGCCAAAAAAGTTCAAGATGCCGGGCATGAAAAAATTTGACGGAACTGGAGATCCCAAAATTCATCTCTGAATGTATGTTGGTACCCTCTCACCAATGGGAATTGATGACCAGTTGAAGGCTCAGCTCTTTCATCGATCTCTGTCTGGGGCAGCCCAAAAATGATTTCTCTCCCTTGATGTAGCTAAAACCAGAACGTGCAAAGACATTACAATGGTTTTCATCAGCCAGTATAGTTACAATGTCCAACTGGACGTTACTACTCGAGAGCTTGAGACAACCCAGCAAGAGAATAAGGAATCTTTCGTCGACTTTCTGACCTGTTGGAGGGGTAAAGCTGCAAAGATGACAACTAGGCCCTCTAAAAAAGTGCAAGTCCGGATAGTAGTAAAGAATCTGCAACCCCCCTGAAACGCTATCTGATTACACAGTCGCTCTCCACATTCAAGCAGTTATTTGATGCTACGATTCAGATAGAAGACGTAATCCAATCCGGTGACATTGAGAAAACAAAACCCAGTCAGAAACCACCACGAAGGACTTTCCCTGTAGCCAACCAAAATCCATCGACTGCTCGCTCGGGCGAGGTGAACCTTTTAAATCCTTCTTCTTCCACCCATCCAGTAAACAGCCTTCAGCAGTCAGACAATGGCCAGTAGCAACAAAAGCCGAGGAGAGTCTTCACTCCCCTCAATATTTTTTTATCCACCGCCCTGAATCGACTCGTTGAGAAGGGGCTCATTAAGCCATTGGACCCCATGCCTGTTCCTGATCCACTTCCTTCGAGGTATAATGCCTCCCAATACTGTGCCTTCCACCAAGGCCACGGGCATTTAACTGACAAGTGTATGAGGCTCCACCATGAGATCCAGAATCTCATTGACAACAAAGTGATCCCCCTTTCATCAGCTACCCCAAAGTTGAACGTTACTACTAACCCATTGCCTAATCATGCCAGGCAGGCTGGGGTAAATTACATGTCTTTAGGAGAATTGAAGGACCCGAGTTAGCACATTTGCTCAGCACACCTACCCCGCCCTCATGTTTCAATAATTGAGAACCACACAGTATGCTCATTCATGATGATTAGAGGCAGTCGTGATAGGATGGAAGAATGGAATGATGATGCCTTGGAATGATATCGACCAATGATCCAAACCTACCAACAAGAGGAGGAGCGCAATGAAGAGGATGACTGGCCATTGGATTACCCAATTCGACCTTATGGGTTCGGTCATGTACTTGATGGAATCACCCTTCCCCAACTTTTTGAGGAGGAAGTACACGTTAACGACATGCAATCTTATTGGCTGGTCAAGATTGTGTTGAAATTTAATGGGACTGAATGGACTGATTTTTGGGCCGCTCAAGAGCAGCAAGTGAACTTCATCGAAGAGGATATCTGGGAGGAGGTTGACAATACATGGGCTATCGAAGATGATCAGGAAAGAAGGGGAAAGGCAGCCATTAGTGACCTAAATAATTTGTGGGTGTTCGAAAACCCTCTGCAGGTAAACGAAGTAAGACAGACTGATAATGTGATGCAAGGGTTATCGGACCCCGAAGATTGTGTGGAAGACCTAACTAGAAGTGGATGACATTTTAAGCCAGCTCAGCTAGAAAAAGGACAGCCAAGTGAAAAAGGGAAAGAGATAGAGCAAGAGGAGGAAGATGATGCCGTATTAAGACAGTTGAAATGAACACAAGCCAACATCAACATTTGGGGGCTACTGATGTCCTCGCACAAACACAGGCAAGCTGTGCTGAAAATTTTGAATAAAGCCAACGTTCCGATAGAAGCCACCCTGAAGCAATTGATTGGACTGATTATGCCGACGTTTGAACCAAAAGTTATTTCTTTCTCTGATAAGGATTTACCTGCTAAAGGAAAATTCACAATAAGCTGCTTTACATCACCGTCAAGTGCTTAGAAAAATGGGTCCCGGTGACCCTTATTGATAATGGATCTGCCTTGAACATTTGCCCGTTGAGAACAGCCGTCTACTTAGGGATGAGGCCAGACTAGTTCACTCACTGCGATCAAGGAGTGCGAGCCTATGACAACACAAGAAGGGATGTATTAGAACTGGTGTCGTTTGTCGTTTCAGTTGGCCCACTGGAAACGTCAGTTGAGTTCCACGTGCTAGACGTACCGGCTTCCTTCAATTTGCTGCTAGGCAGGCCATGGCTACATGACCCAGATGTTTAGGCAGTGTCGTCCACCCTTCACCAGAAACTGAAATTGATAAAGGATGGGACAATTTTGACCATTCATGTAGAGGACATTATTTACCCTCCGAAGGGAGGAGAGGGCACCACACTGCTAGAAGTTCAACACAGTGAAGACGATGTGTTACTCAGTGGTTTTTAGTTTGATGAATTACAGGCCGTTCAGACGCTGAGAATGAGGAAGAAAGGTATGTTAACCCACGAGCTTTAATAATGATGAAGAAAATGTCCTTCTTTCTCGGTATGTGATTAGGGCGCAAGCAGCAAGGAATCCTAGAACCCATTCAAGTATTGCAGACTTCGCACAGTTTTGGTCTCGGGTATGAGCCAACGGAAGGAGATCTGGAAGGGCCTAGACGGAGGCGAAAGGCCAATTATTCTGGGACACTCAATAGATACTTCGTCAAAGAATGGGAGAATTTCCCGTATTATGGATTTCCAGAGCCGTGGATTGACAAAGAAACCAATCAAAAGCTGCCTGGATTGGAGATCTTTTTTAGCCACCAGTTGTCCGACACAGAGGAGGAAGAAATAATGGAAGGAGAGAAGAAAGAAAAGAAGGTTCAGAAAGATGATTGGGCTGATAAACTCGACAATACAGACCTGGGAATGCTGTTCCACGAGAAGATGACTCAGTTGCGCATAACTGAATTGGACTGTTTCATGATGGGTTTTAGCGCACCGGCTAACTGTACCCAACTCATTGTTGACGCAGCCACAAAGGAAGTAAAGAACTGGACCGTCAAGTCTGATGATGTGCACATTGTGTATTCCGAGTCTGGGAACGAGTCTAAGTCTGTAATCAAGGGCACATCTGTTGGTGCTCCCCTCTCTTCTTTTGCTATCGAGATTGCAATCCCCGCTGTTTTTAATGAAATGAACAAAATTTCCAGTTACTCTGCTTTGTTTGATTTATTTCATATGCTTTCTGACGATTTTGAATTCGGCGGGGATATTCTCGAAGAAATAAATTTTTTAATAAAAGAGAAAAAAAATGTGTGCCCAACCAATAATTGAAAAAGCTTTATCAATAAATTTGGGTATTGAAACTAACCCGCAAAATGTTCAAATTGGTTCTTCTTTATCCTTAGTCGAACAAGAGCAATTAATAACTTTATTAAAAGAATTCAAAGATATGTTCGCATGGTCTTATGAGGATATGTCCGAAATTGATCCCAACATCGTCCAGCACCATATCCCTCTATACTCCGATGCTAAACCGGTCAAAAAAAAATTAAGACGCATCCGACTAGAATGGGCTCTGAAAATCAAAGAAGAAGTTGCCAAACATATCAACGCTGGATTCCTAATGGTAACTGAGTATCCAAAGTGGGTAGCTAGTATAGTGCCAGTTTTAAAAAAGGACGGTCGTATCCAGGTCTGCGTGGATTTTCGGGATCTCAACAAGGCTAGTCCAAAAGATGATTTTCTGTTGCCACACATTGACGATTTAGTAGACAGCACAGCAGGGCATGCCTTACTGTCATTTATGGATGGCTTCTCCAAATATAACCAGATATTAATGGATCCCGAAGATAGAGAAAAGACGACATTCACCACGCCTTGGGGCACCTATTGTTATCGTGTGATGCCATTCGGTCTAAAGAATGTAGAGGCAACTTATCAAAGGGCTACCACTACTTTACTACATGACATGATACACAAGAAGGTCGAAGTGTACGTGATGATATGATAGTCAAATCTAAGGATCGAGATGGCCACATCATAGCACTGCGAAAGTTCTTTGAAAGAATTTAAAAGTACGAAATGCGGCTTAACCCATAGAAATATGCATTTGGAGTCACCACCGAAAAAATGCCTAGATTTATGATCACCCAATGAGGCATCGAAGTCGATCCCTCAAAAATCAAAGCGATTTTGGAAATGCCTCCTCCGAGGACCGAGCGAGAAGTTAGGGGTTTTCTGGGGAAGATCCAATTTATCAGTCACTTCATCGCTAAATTGACAACTATTTGTGAGCTACTTTTTCGTCTATTGAAGAAAGGAGTTGAATTTGAACGGGATCACAAATGTCAAGACGCCTTTGATGCCGTACGTCAATATCAGCAAAACCCACCTGTTCTAGCTCCTCCCGAACCAGATAGGCCATTGATCCTCTATTTATCAGTGACCGATTCTGCTATGGGATGTATGTTGGCACAAGAAGGTGAAACCGGAGTAGAAAAGGCTTTCTATTACTTAAGAAAGAAGATGATCAGGTCAGAAATATGATACACACCATTGGAGAAGACATGTTGGGCCTTAGTTTGGGCTTCCCGAAAACTGATGAAGTCCGGGATGACAAGTGGACTCTATATTTTGATGGCGCATCTAATCAATACTGCTATGGAATAGGAGTCCTCCTTGTCACTCCCGATGAATCACACGTTCCGTTGTCCCTAAAGCTCAACTTTGAAGTTACCAACAATCAGGCCGAGTACGAAGCATGCTTAGCTGGATTGGAAGCAGCCTCAGAACTAGGGGCAAGGAAGCTAGAAGTCATTGAGGACTTAGCATTAGTGGTTTCACAAGCTAGAGTAGAATGGAAGGTCAGGGGCGTGACATTGATTCTCTACCATCAGGAGCTAGAGAAGCTAATACCATGCTTTGAATTGGTGATCTTCACCCATGTGCCGAGACTGCAGAATAAGTTCGCCGATGCACTGGCCACCATAGCATCCATGATTGACATACCACCCGGAGTGCGGATGAGACCTCTGATAATAGAGCAGAAAAGAAAGCCGGCATACGAGATGACAACTGCTATTGAAGAAAGCACTAACGACCTTCCATGGTACTTTGACATTCAGAATTTCATAGAGAAAGGAGAATATCCCAAGTTTGCTAGCAAAAAGGACAAAAGGGCAATACGATGACTATTCGCGCAGTTCGTCCTTTGTGGTGGTAGACTGTACAAATGAGGATATTCTGGGGTCAACAAGCTGTGTACAAACACTGAAGAGGGCCAAGAGTTGATGAAAGAGATACACGCCGGAGTTTGTGGGCCGCACATGAAAGGTAATATGTTAGCAAAGAAGATCCTACGACAAGGATACTTTTGGATGACCATGGAGACAGATTGTATACAGTTTCTACGGAGGTACCATAAGTGCCAAATTTACACAAACCTTATGCACATTCCCCCATCTCAACCGTATAACCTGACGTCACCATGGCCATTTTCAGTATGGGGCATCGATATAATTGTCAAAGTAACGCCGAAGGCATCCAATGGACAAGAATTTATCTTAGTGGCCATTCACTATTTCACCAAGTGGGTGGAAGCAGCTTCCTACTTAGTACTGAAGGCCTCTCATGTCGCTAAATTTATCAAGAAAAATATCATTTGCCAGTATGGAGTTCCCCACGAGGTTATCTCGGATAATGGCTCACATTTCTAAGGAGATGTTCTGGATCTTTTTAAGGAATACCGGATAGTGGCTCATAAGTTCTCACCATATCGACCGCAAACCAACGGAGTAGTCGAGGCAGCAAACAAGACCATCAAGAAAATTCTGCAAAAGACAATCAACTCACACAAAGATTAGCCAGAACATCTACCATTTGCACTCTGGGGATATCGAGCGTCAATCAGAACTTCAACAGGAACAATGCCATACTCTCTAGTGTATGGGATGGAAGTTGTGCTCCCTATTGAAGTGGAAATTCCCTCGCTAAGGGTAGTGGCCAAGGCCAGTATCTCAGAAGCAGAATGGCAGAAGAACCGGATGGAAGAATTGCTCCTGTTTGTTGAAAGATGGCTACATGCTCTATTTCATGTACAAGGTTACCAAAGAAGGATAGCCCGAGCATTCAACAAGAAGGTCAAGACTCGAGATCTTAGAGAAGGCGATCTGGTTCTTAAAGAAATCAGAGCTCCTATCTTCGACCTGTGGGGCAAATTTAAACCAAGCCGGTCCAGACCGTTTCTTATCAAAACCATCATGACCGGTGGTGCTGTCATTATTATGAATCTGGATGGCAATGTGTTCTCCACTCCAGCTAACCTTGATCAACTCAAAAAGTACTATCCCTAAGGTAAAAATAAATATAAAATAGAAGCTCGCTGAGTTGAAAACCAAAAAGGCAATTCAGACAAAAGTTAGAGTAGCCCGCAAGGCCAAAAATCGAAAAGGGCGACCTTGGCAAAAGTTAGGGCATTACAAAAGGAGAGTGTCAACACCCGAGTGAAAATCGAGCCCGAACTACGTTAAGGCTTGATTCCATCTTTTTGGGATACGTAGGCAGCTTCTTTTAAGAAGTCCGGCCACTTTTTTTGTTTTTAACCATCTTTGAATTTGAGTAAGACCATTGCAAATTAATTTTCGAATTTTGATAATAAAGACATTCAATCTTTAGATAAATTTAAACCATCTTAAACACAAAGTGGGAATTGTTCATTACTTCAGATAAAGCTACAAAGTTCTAAAAATAAAGGGAGAGCACACAAGTCCCAAACTCTATAAAAAAAGAAGAAGAAGAAGAAGAAGAAGAAGAAGAAGAAAAAGAAGCTGTAAAATTTTTCAAAACAAAGCAGAGGTTCTCAAATCCTCCTCCTTTTTGCTGCTTGTTTCCTTTCTTCTCTGTCTTTCTTCTCCCTATCTTGTGTTAACCATGTCTTGTATTCAGCAGAAAGATCAGGGCACTGCAACTCGTGCATCTCCATCAATGGGCGAGATGGCCAGACATCCCGATACTGTGCTAGAAAAGGAGCCCGCAGTACAGCGGAAAACAAACGGCCTCGAATACTGGAAAATACGATTTAACTTCGCCCAAACTGCCACATGATCCTGTGAGGGTAATAGAAAGTAGTCTGACATAGACCAACAAGCAGCACACCAGGATGATCCATAGTGGTTAGAGTCATGGCAGGAATCTACCACCAAGGGCACTACCTGGTAATGTCTGAACCGGTCATAGAGAAAAGATATTGTCGCCAAGATGCCTCAGTGTCACATATCTGGTAACGCGGACGGTAAAGAAAAGCAGCGGCATTGTGTCTATCAGTGGGAGGCTTCTGTATAAGGCTTACCTTCTCCATCAGCCAAATCTGTAGCAAGAATTAGAACAGTAAGAGAAAGGCTTTGCAGTGTAACAGAGAACTTGATACAAAGGAAGATGTTAA